>CAXITT010001204.1:60318-90905 GCA_964033795.1 Lymnaea stagnalis | reverse complement strand
CCCCCCCCAACCCCCCCCCCCCCCCCCCCCAAATTTCTTCTTCTGTTTTCCAAGGTAAAGATGAATTAAATATGATCTGTTCAACGGGTGCGTGCTTTGGTGTGGAGATTAATTGTGTAGCAGTTGCTGTAGGCTTTGTATTTGTGGCTTATTTGGGTTTAAATATATCTTTAGTCTATTAGGTTTTACTAGCACTAAGTTTGATTGAAACCATTTCCATACCAAAATTTAGTTAAGCTACAATCACATAAATGATAAATTACGTTTAATTACATCAATGCAAATACAAATTGCATAAAAAGGAGTTATACGAAACTAATTGTTTAAGGGGTTGTTTTTACAAAAATGTTATTTAAAAATATTTATATATAATTATTATAAAAATAATCTCCGTCATGCGAATAATGCGTTAAAAAGAGAATAAATTCAAATTTATCATACGAGCAAAGCATTTATAAGCATGTGTGCACAGAGAAAGGAATTCTTACTAGGTAAATATCTACAAACAAATTGTGGACTTTTAAATTCAGATATTACGCATTTAAATAAGACTGTGAACAAGCCTAAACTTCAAAGAATTTATTGTTATTTGCCCATCTTCTCGAATAAAAATGTATATATATATATATATATATGAATGAAGGGGTCGAAAGATGACACGTTGATGGATGAAGTATGGTCGCAAGAGTGAATGTGAATATGGATTTCGAGTGATATGGTATGTGATATCATCGCTAAATCTTTTAGGTTTATTTCTTTCAGAATACCTGATTTCCAACTGAATTCTCGATCATCAGCCATGTCAGAAATGGATTACCACGTCAACTGGTATGATGATGATGACTATTATGAGGATTCAGTCGACGATAATGAGACTGTCAATGAAATATATGCAAGAGCCAAAACGGGGCACATTTTTCCTGTGAAAAGGGACTCGAAGCCTTAGAATTGGCGGTGTCAAAATGTTTCTTCCAAGACCTCATCGTAGGTGAGAATAAACTTTTTTCAGGTGATGAACCGAAAAAGAATCCTTTTAAAACGGCAATTTCTGTCGCATTCGAGAGTGGCAGGCAGTCGCTGTTGACAAAGTTGATGAATTGTGGATTGTCACTGGAGAGAACGCTGCTCCTTGATTCAACTTCAGACCAACCCGATTTGGTCAAACTTCTTATAGGCAATAGAGTAGATGTAAATGCTGCCTCTCCAAGCCTGGACACTGCTCTTCATAAATCTGTTCAGAATAATAACATTGAATCATTAAAATTACTTATAGGAGCACATTCCAACATCAATGCTGCAAACAAATATGGCCAAACAGCACTGCACAAAGCAGCCTGTTTTGCTTTTTCAGAGGGATTTCGTGAACCTGAACTCCAAAAGACAGATCAATTAAAAAATTTGGAAATCATCCGGCTTCTTATTAAAGCCAAGGCGAACGTTGATGTCAAGGACCAAGATTGCGACACAGTGCTGCACAAGGCTGTGCATTGTGGTAAAACTGAAGCTGTTAAGTTGCTCATTGAAGCCAAAGCAGATGCTAACTCTATCAACAAGAGTGGCGAGACAGCGCTTCACAAAGCGGTGGATGTAGGTAATACTGAGATTGTAGAGCTACTGCTTGGAATTGCTTCTAATATCAATGCCCCAAATGCGGATGGTGACACAGTTTTCCACAAAGCGGTGGATGTAGGTAATACTGAGATTGTAAAGCTACTCATTGGAACTGTCTCAAGCATAAATGCCACTAATATAGATGGTGACACAGTTCTCCACAAAGCAGCACGCAGAAAAGACATCGAAGTAATTGAGCTCCTCATCAACGCCAAAGTAAATATTGGAGCTGTGAACAAAAATGGCCAAACTGCGCTGCACGCAGCATCTGTATCGGAAGGAAGGTGTTTCAACGCATATCGTACAAATGTAATTGATTTAAACCTTGAATCGGTAACTGTCGAAGAACTAAGAAGCGCTGGATATGGCAGATGTGCCATTGTCCAATATCTGATCGAAGCAGGTGGAGATGTTAACCTTGAAGACAGATATGGGAATACACCACTTTCAATAGCTGTAAACAATGATAATCTAATGTTAGCACACATTCTGATTAAGGCCAAAGCTGATGTCAACAAAATGTTTAAGAAAAACAGAAGCTTTCCACCAACTTCTGCTCAACAGACGTCCCAAGACAATCTCGTGGAAAGATATAGTCCTAGTTATGCTAGTGACTCATCTAACACAGATCAAGACTTAATGCCTTCACCACATACACCATGTCAAAGTCCACTCTGGATGGTCCTTTCTAGAAAACCTCCTTCCATTGAGATGGCGAAATTGCTGATTAAACAAGGGGCAGACGTCAATATACCAAACGAAGACAGCACAACGGTTCTGATGCTGGCGGTGGATCAGCTCGATGTCAAGTTGGTAGAGGACATCATAGCGGCCGGTGCTGATGTAGATGCCAAAGACAGCTTTGGCAACGGTGTGTTGATCCGTGCTTTGAGGCTTGCCATTGAAGAAATCGAGAAACGTAAAGATAGAACCAAGCTCGGCATTAACCTTTCCCCGTCTTACATGCCTTACACATTTTTCTTTAACAGGGGTGTGCCAGGTGGCGTTGAAAAATCCCAAACAATTCTACATATTCTTCTAAAGGCTGGATGCTCCATCAATTCTCAAAACTTTCCGAATCCGATGGTGATGGCTGTGAATGGTTGTCATAAAGACTATGTAAAACTATTACTTGAACACGGGGGGAATGTCAACGCCCATGATCACGACTTTAACACACTGATCATGTTGGCGTTTACAAATAATTCTTTAGATATTGTTGAACTCCTCATGACTTCTGGTGCTGACGTCGTAACTTTCAAAAATAAGTTTGGTGACGTGGCGCTGCATTTTGCTGCAAAGTGCAAACAACCTCGAATTATGCAACGTATCCTTGTACAAACTGTTCGTGCCAAAGACAAGAAAAAAATCAAGCTGGGAAACAAGAGACGTAGATGTACAGACGAGAAGACGATCAACTTGGATATGTTAAACAACAGATCGGAAACGCCACTGTACAAGGCAGCGGCTAATGGCCGTGGGAAGAATGTCAAACTGCTGTTGAAATATGGAGCCTCTGCAAATATCCAGTCTGAAAATGGCAACACAGCTTTGATGAGAGCCTTGAAACATGGCTTTCAAAATGTCGCCAAAGTCTTGCTGGCGGCGGAAGCAGACGTCAATATTCGAAACAAACGAGGTGAAAATGCGCTGCTCATGGCTGCCAAGTCTGGCTGTACTGAGACAGTAAAGCTCCTCATGGAGGCGGGAGCTGATCCTCTTTCTTTGACAAAGTTTGGAAACACTGGCCTTTCATTGGCCGGCAATAAAGACATTGCAGAGTTGTTTGTTCAAGCAGGTGCAGATGTCAATTTAAGAAACATGCACGGCCAAACTCCGATGCACTGTGCCGTGAAGCGACGAAAGTATGACGTCCTGAATTTATTGTTACAACATGGCGCTAATGTCAATATGAAGGATCTCTATGGGGACACACCGTTAATCGCTGCACTCAAAGTTTCAGAGGTTAGCCTTATTCTGCGTCTCCTCGCAGCAAAGGCGAATGTGAATCTTCAGAATAAAAAGGGGAAAACTGCCTTAATGTATGCAACGAGCATTTCGATTCTCATTCGCTTTCAAACAAAGATGCAAAGAATAGTTCGATTAAGAATTTTGGACCTTCTGCTGCAACATGGTGCGGACGCTAACCTTAAAGATAACATTGGCCGCACTGCCCTCATGTACACCTACAGCAGGACCAATCAAAAGGACTACGGTCACAAACTGGTGAAACGTGGAGCTGATCTTGAAGCCGAAGATTACCAGGGTAGAACAACTTTGACTCAAGTACTGCTGGCTTGGGGAATGAGTTCAAAGGTCATTGAACTTTTAAAACTGGGGGCGAAACCAGTGCTGAAGTCAAAATACCGTGACATTCTAATACAACGATGTCCTACTGTCTTTGTTGGTAAGGAGATAAATGAACTTCTAAGACTTTTGATTTGCAACGGCATTGTCAGTACGAAAAGTTTTAAGAGCTATTTTCCCATTCTACTGGATACTAATGTAGAATTATGTCTATGCCATGGCAACTATGACTTGTTGAGATATATTCTTGCTAATTGCTACGTATCGAATAAAGATTTGACCTACATAAGACTGAGACATATTTTCCCATTCTACTGGATACTAATGTAGAATTATGTCTATGCCATGGCAACTATGACTTGTTGAGATATATTCTTGCTAATTGCTACGTATCGAATAAAGATTTGACCTACATAAGACTGAGACAAAATCAAAGCAACATGTACACACTACCAGCAAGATTCGGTCCTGATCATAGCAAAATAGACGCACTGATTCAAAGAGCTGCTTGCCAACCCTGGCCATTGGTCAATCTTGCCTTCATAGCAGCTTCCACAATGATGGGCGAGAGCCCCGAAAGAGAGGCCCGCATCGGGAATTCCCAGCTCCCCAATCCTCTCAAAGACATGTTGATGTTTCGGACAGAAATCGCCCGTGCAGCTGTTGGAGAGTGGTCGACACTGCCCGTATGCTTTGAAGCTTAGCAGCCTGTCAAGTTTGCAATGTACTCACCTTCCGAAAATAATCTCCTGATTGATATTCCTAAAATCACCGGCACACCTGGATGTTAAAATGTCAGCGGCCCAATTTGTTAAAGTAGGGCTTAGATGATTTATATCTTGAACCCAAAAATCATGATCTAAATGTTTTTAAAAAGCTTAATTGATTTAAATCCCCTTTGACCTACTGTCTTATGTCATCTTACTATGTTTAAATCCTCTTTGACCTACTGTCTTATGGCATCTTACTATGTTTAAATCCACTTTGACCTACTGTCTTATGTCATCTTACTATGTTTAAATGCACTTTGACCTACTGTCTTATGTCATCTTACTATGTTTAAATGCACTTTGACCTACTGTCTTATGTCATCTTACTATGTTTAAATCCACTTTGACCTACTGTCTTATGTCATCTTACTATGTTTAAATCCACTTTGACCTACTGTCTTATGTCATCTTACAATGTTTAAATCCACTTTGACCTACTGTCTTATGTCATCTTACTATGTTTAAATCCACTTTGACCTACTGTCTTATGTCATCTTACTATGTTTAAATGCGCTTTGACCTACTGTCTTATGTCATCTTACTATGTTTAAATGCGCTTTGACCTACTGTCTTTTGTAATCTAATTATGTTTAAATGCCCTTTGACCTACAGTGTTATGTCACTTAGTATAGGACTATAGTCTATTTATTAATTGTGTTTGTATAAATATAAAAAAAATATGTTCAAAAATAATTCCAAGTGTTTTTAACTCTATGTATTTGAAATAAAAGGGGATGGAACAATTATGAATAAAAAAATAATAAGATACCTACACAATCATAATAATAATAATAATAAAGATTATTTAAAAATCACGCTTCATCCCCAAAGGCTCGAAGCGCGGTACATACCAAAATGAAGTGCAATATTCAACCTTACAAAACTACATACAAGAATACCCATTCTAAGTCTTTCATACCATGCAAACATGAACAACACAGGCCAATATACAACTAAATGATAATCCTTCTTATATTTGAGGTGCCCACGATCAATTTGTTGATCATTCTGGCTCCTGGTTTTAAATTCAGAGTTTGCCTTCTCTTAGACAGGTTGCCGTCCAAGGCTAACGAGTCTCATCCACCCGGGTTGCTTGGGATGGCTTTGGTGGGGATTGAACTCCAGACCACCAGCTATTTCGTTTGAGACAGTTTAGACCGCTAGGCCACCCAGCTACCTAGCTAGATAGACAACATCACCCTAGCAGGTGTTTGCGAAAAAGATAAGTCTTCAAATCTATTGCTACTACACTGTGTCCTAAGCAACCCAAATACACGATGGAAGCTTTTTAATTAAAAAAAAAAGAAGATTATAGCTTTCAAATTTAGTAGGTGGGACCCAACATGTTTTGGCGATGTATGATGTGTGATCAAATTAGAATCCTTTTCAGACATGTAGACAATCCTGCCGGGCACTGCTCTTCACGTCCCAGAACTGCCCTAAACTTGCCAGCACTGCCCTGAACTTCTCAGCACTGCCCTGCAGAGGCGTAGCGAGGGTGTTTGGTGCCCTGAGACAAGATTCGCGCCCGGGGACACGATCCATTTTAAAGCGCCCCCTTTTCCTTTTTTTCAACTCTCAAACCCATTATTTTCATCAATAAAATAATATCAAAGCACATTTTGGCGCCCCTAACTAGCTGGCGCCCGGGGACATCTGTCCCCCCTGCCACCCACTCGCTACGCCTCTGCTGCCCCAAAATTCCCATTACTGCCCTGAACTTTCCAGCACTGTCTTGCTCTTCCCAGCACTGCCGTGAACTTCCCAGTACTGCCCTGAACTTAACAGCAATGTCATACACTTCCCAGCACCGCCCTGAACTTCCCAACACTGCCCTGAACTTGCCAGCACTGCCCTGAAGTTAGAAGCACTGACCTACATTTCCCGGTACTGCCCCGCACTGCCCAGCTCGGCTCTGCCTCTTTAAATTGCCGTTACTAGGGTTGGTTCCTCGAACAAGTGATACGTATCCAGATCGGTCCAAAAACTCCATAAATTATTATTAGCTACAGACCCACATACCTTTCTGAATATTTTCCATTCCATTATATTAACCATGCTTTGGGGAAACCTTGTTGAGGGAAGCATCAGACGATAGTTTTTTTTAAATTAAAATGTCAGTGGAGAGTTGATTGATAGCTGGTGTATAGTTTGAGACAGTATCGTTCATAATGCAGTGTAGTAAAGACTTGATTGATACCTGGTGTATAGTTTGAGACATTATCGTTCATAATGCAGTGTAGTAAAGACTTGATTGATACCTGGTGTATAGTTTGAGACATTATCGTTCATAATGCAGTGTAGTAAAGACTTGATTGATACCTGGTGTATAGTTTGAGACAGGATCGTTCAGAATGCAATACTTTGATGAAACTGTCCCATCGTGTGACACAGCCTTTGGTCTTAATTACAATTGATGGATAGCTTGATATTGGCTTGAAGCATAACAAAGCAACCAGAACTTTGCAAGACATGAAAACCATTCTGTTGCAATATGTTTGGACAGCTATTGGTTAAAACAACAAACTAAATCTTGCACAATATTAGGTTTAAAAGGGTATCCTTGTTATACAACATAATATTTCTAACATGGTATTGCTTTCACATTATTGTTCACCTTTTGGATTTCCAGCGCTTCGGAAATGAAAACAAATAGATACATCGATATTTGGCGATATTTAAACAGATGGAATAAAGGATAATGTCACGTTGATCTTGAATTTATTCCGTGAAGTGAACGTGTAGGAAAAGACAAACAAACAAATGTGTTTTAAACAAACTTTTGAAAAATCATAAATCATTTATGATTCACCTCAGATAAACGGGATGTTTCAATGTATCCAATAAATTTAAACAATTGATCATATAATAATTTTTTAAAATGCGAATTATACGACGCTAATTAAGACTATGAATGAAATCTCGTATGAAATTCACGTGGTAAAAAAAATAGCGCTAACCACCATTTCAAGGCAAAGAAAAGCAAATCTGAAAAAACCATTTTAAGAAGAAGATTCAATACAACGTTAGTCTCAAAGGTATAAATATGATGATAATAGTGATATAAATCTGTGAAGACAAACTGTTTAAAATGTATTTAATTTTCCACGCTATGAAACAAAAGTAAGAAAATACTTTTCATTATTGTTAATATTACTAGTGTTTTGTTGAACCCAACCTCCTCCTCCTCCCCCCCCCCACACACACACACAATTTGTTTCTTCTTCTAGGATTACAAATATAATTTAAAAAGAAAAATGTTTTTTCGGGTAATCGGAATATATATTTTAGGGGAGTACAAGTTTTATCTGAGTGCGTATAGCTGGATGTTGTGGGGAACAACAATTTTACAGCACCTATAAATCCAAGCATGGAAAAGAAAGAAAAAACATGAGTTAGGTCTGAGTGGAAGGAAGTGGTGAGGCAGGCCAAACCGCTACATGGGCTGTAGCGCCCCCAAGGGATGTATGGACCAGTTTTATCTGTTTATCACCACGCGCTAGAGCAATTGTTTACTTGATTTCCAGTCATAACTCAAAGTATTCGTATTTCTCTATAGGATGGGACATGTTTTATCTTCCTTAAATTTCTCCTTTAAATTCTCTTTAACATCACAGTTGTATTTCTCTTTCATCTTTTTATAGTTTTGCCTGGCTGTTTTCAGCCTGGATGCATCTTTGAGGTTTTCTTTCTCTACAGTTTTGAGCACTTTGGCTAATATCTCGTCTTTCTCGTCAATTTCACTCTGCAAAATTTTCCCAACTTGAAAATTTATCGCCTTGTATTCGGCAACGACGTTCTTCCACTTCCGCTTTGCCTCTTCCTCACCAGTGACCCGTTCCATTCTCATCTGCTGGTCTTGAAATGGCGGGGTTTCATAAAGTTGCTCCAGTTCTTCCTTATAGAAACGTGTCTCCTCTTCGTATCTTTGCTTCAGCTCATTTTCTTTACGCACCATCTCCAAATGCAACTCGTTCCTTTGAGTTTCAAAAGCAACTTTACTCTCCAAGGTTTTGACCAAACTTTTCACGGAAGAGAGAGATTCTTCTAAAATTCCCGTCTCTCTATCTGCTTCGCGTATTTGTTTCTGCAGCTGTTCGGCTTGTAAAAGTAAGTCTTTGGACTTCTCTAATGTATCCCCAGCTTCCCCGTCAGACAACTTTTCAAAGTCGTGTAGGATTAGACTTATTCTAGTTAGTGTTTCCTGGCGTATGACGGGTTCTTTAAGTTCGATGAACAGGTCATCGCGTGCTTTTTGTACATTTCGGAAATGTTCATCGGTGTAGCGCTTCCCGCCAGATTTAAGATTTTCGACAATCGAGATTAACTCGTTCATCTGTCCGTCTTTGACATTTTTGTCTTCAGTGGCGTTATTGAAAAGAACAATCCTGTTTTCGCACTCTTTGAGCAGTTGCTGAAAAACACCTTTTTGTTCTTTGCACCAGTCTTCAAATGTTTGCCCGTTGTCAATTTCATCCACGGCGAAGCTATCTCCACAAGTCATAACCAATATACAAAAGTTTTTGACAAACTCCTGGCCGAAGATGGCCTTCAATGTTTTAATCACGCCTGTATCTTCAGCAGTGAATCTACCACCGTAGCGGACGACCAGGAGAAACGCGTGGTAGCCTTTTGGATTTAGGAGGACGGCATCCTGCATGGCATCAATGACAAGCTTCGTGGCCTCATGAATATTTTCATGTCCGGGAGTATCCACAACACCTGGTCCATCAACAACTGTAATAATGCGGCCGTTGAACTCTGTGTGTTCATACTGTACTTCCTTTGTAACAGATGTGGTGGCTGCTTTGCAATCAAAAGATTTACGTCCTAAGATTGTGTTGGCGGTTGCACTCTTGCCATTTCCTGTTTTACCAATGAGGAGCAGGTCGATTTCACTGTAGTTACTGGATATCGCTGGCTGGCCCTATGTAAAGTGCATAAAATGAAACATTTAAAACTGCTAAGAATTAACTATTAGGTACGGTACATTTCATTTTTGTTTGTTCGTTGTGTAGTTTTATTGAATCTCAACAGTCTTGTCAAATTAGGGCGCAGTTAAAATATCAAGACGTCAAAATCTTGTCTTGAAGGTTAGATGTTTGAAAATATATAGTAAGTCATTATAGCCTGTTGATCCACAATAAAGATTTTTTTTTTTATAAAACATGCTTATAAAATTAATTTTGTATGTTTCTAAATATTAAAAAAAGCAACAACAAAAACAAAACATTTCATCAAATGTTTCTAAAAAAAGTAATTATTGGACAGTAAAAAAAAAACTCAACGAAACAACTCTTTTTCCTAATTTACGGACACTACCTTGCCAGAGTTTGGTGATTCGCTGCTCATCTGTGTTGCCGGGGTGCACTGAGTGGAATTGGTGGTCTAATTTAAAAAAAAAAAAAAAAAAAAAAAAAAATCCACAAAAAAACCCATTTTCCAAAATTTGCGAAAAATCCTTTGGAGGGTTTGGGGTTTTTCGGACTATTTGGGTTTTCGGGGTTCACAGAGGGGAAATTGTGGTTTAAATTAAAAAAAAAAAAAAAAAAAAAAAAAAACCCCACAATTTTTCATTTTTAGTAGTTAAATTATGGTTCAATGAAGAAGGGATATTTTTTGTAATCAAAATGTTTATGCAATCATGTCCAGACCGTTATAGTTTTACGACCTGAATTTAAAATTATGTCAGTCTAACTTTAAGACCAAACTTGCAAAACGACTGAATAATGATACGAAGTGGCCTAGGTAGGGTTTGTGCAACGCGAGGAGGATGTACTGGGGCCGGGGGGGGGGGGAATATTTGAGTCTGCCAAAGCACCCTGAGGAAAAACCCTAACATTACAATCAACCACTTTAAAAGAATGGGGGGCATCCACTTCCATTAAATAGGAGCAGATTTTTAGTTTGCTCACACAAATGTTCCTTGAAATCGGCCACAAAGGCCGCGGCCCGTGTCCCCCGTGTAGAAATGTCGACAGTTTCGGGGCATCAATTGTATATGTGCGCATGTAAAGTCATCTTTGATTGACACAAGCAGGGTAAAGATGATTGAATCCACTTCAGAGCAAAACTGATCGAATCTCCTTCCACGTGTGGTTCAATAGCAAGGAGATCGTTGCATACAACAATTATGTCTCTTAAGTTACTACCCTCACTCCCGAAAACAATTAAGGACTTAAAAAAAGATGCATACCTTGTGACAGATGTATACCTTGTCTTCATTATTCTCCTGGGCTCAGTCTATGTGAATCTTTCTTCATTGCTCTGTTGAGCTCAGCCTGTGTGAAGATTTCTTCATTGCTCTGTTGAGCTAAGTCTGTGTAAAATTTCCTCGAAAAGGACAATGCTTTCATAAGGAATTCTCTCTTTTTGGACTTAAGATTTTCTATTACGGATCGACCACTGTCTGACTTTGTATTCGCCTTAATGATTGTGGCAAAGTGTTTTTTGAAAGATTTCGGATTTATTTTGATCTGCTTCTGTTTCGCTTTCGTTTGCATAGTACGCTGGTTTTGGTTTGGATTTCCAGCGTTCGCTCCAGAGGTTACTTAGAAGGGACCATGAACTAGGTCCACCCCAGAGGTTACTTAGAAGGGACCATGAACTAGGTCCACCCCAGAGGTTACTTAAAAGGGACAATGAACTAGGTCTACTCCAGAGGTTACTTAGAAGGGACCATGAACTAGGTCCACTCAATAGGTTACTTAGAAGGGACCATGAACCAGGTCCACCCCGGAGGTTACTCAGAAGGTACCATGAACTAGGTCCACCCCAGAGGTTACTTAGAAGGGACCATGAACTAGGTCCACTCCAGAGGTTACTTAGAAGGAACTATGCACTAGGTCCACCCCCGAGGTTACTTAGAAGGGACCATGAACTAGGTCCACGCCAGAGGTTACTTAGAAGGGACCATGAACTAGGTCCACTCCAGATGTTACTTAGAAGAGAAATGCCTTTGGAATACCACTGAGGTTTCTTAAAAAGGACCATGCACTTGGTCCATACTTGCGCTTGTCAAATTTTGCAGTTGCCTGTATCCAATTTTGTTCATGGACATCTTGAAAGCTATTTTGGCTTAATCTATAGTTGATTATAATTATTTTGTTTTCAATAGCTGAATTATTTTCTTAAGAATTTCGTTCAGATAGTCTGTTTTATAGCTTCTCTAACAGTTGCTGGAAATTTATGAAAAGGGATTCAGTGAAAAGTCAGGCAAAAAACGTTGAACAAATATTGTGGTGCATAAACTCAAATTCATCCAGTTAAAAGATTTCGCTCATGAACAATAACGTATTTAATATCCTCTTACCAAAAGTTCCATTGATCCTTTCTTGACATCGGCTCCGTGTAAATGCAATAGAGCTGCCTGATAAATAGGGTCGTCTTCAATTAAAACCAAAAAAAACCAACCCATATAGCATCCGTCATGATATTATACGGGTTTTTGCACGACACAACAGCTGGTCATTTCATTTGCATTTGATTCTGTTAATGTGTTATGGTGCATGTTGTTGTTTGTATCTTATGATAATTTATTAGAATATATACCGATGAAAGAAATTAATGTTTGTTGAATAGTAATTTGTGCACCTGAATGTGGAATGTCCAGTAGATGTCGCGTACAAAGTGGAATGTTCATTAGATGTCACGTGCAAAATGGAATGTCCAGTAGATGTCAGCACTGATTTTGGATCTCATTATATGTATCCCACAATTCTTTTAAAGTTTCTTCCTTGAGATGATGTATAGATGATATCTTTTAAAAGTATTATTCATTTCCGTTGCTTATTTTATAGAAATTAAATAACATTTTAAATATTTCTCTATTTTACCCTAAATTTTGTTCGATACATAAATTTGAGATACACCTTGGCTAGTAAGTATATTAAATCTTATATAAATAAATATCTATATAAGAGTTAATATACTTACTGACCAGATTGCATCTCAAATTATATAGATATATTTATATAAAAGTCAATACACTTTCTCGTCAGATTGTATCTCAAATTATATCGATATATATTTATATAAGAGCTAATACACTTACTGACCAGATTGTATCTCAAATTGTATCTTTATATTTACATTCTAGTTCGTTACGTTAATCACCTTCTCTGTAACTGCATTCAGGGGCGTACACCTTGATCAGAGTGGACGCCACTGCGATTCTCGTAATGTTGTCTTTGGTGTCGAGATACTTCTGAAAAATCTGGGTCGCAGTTTAAAGACGGGAAATGACGTCAGCAGTAATCTTTAAACATTTCATTTCTAAGTAGCGAGTTTATGAAAGAAGTTTTAGAAAGATTGAAATTCCAGATATGATTAAATTAGATGACACTGCATGTTGTTCTTATGAATTAGTTCTATAGTGTTAAATTTCAACATTTAAATTCCAGACTTGTTCTATGGTTTTAATTTTCAACATTAAAACCACAGAATTAGTTCTATAATTTTAATTTTTCAACATTAAAACTAAATGATTAGTTCTATAGTTTTAATTTTTAACATTAAAACCCCTAAGTTAAGCAAAATAAATAATTTAGGTCATTAATAATCATTAATCTGACATGTATCAATGTTAAACACTTCTCTTCATTTTTTTAGCATTTCTCTTCATTCGTTTAGCATTTCTCTTCATTTGTTTAGGACTTATCTTCATTTGTTTAGCACTTCTCTTCATTTGTTTAGCACTTCTCTTCATTTGTTTAGCACTTCTCTTTTCTTCATTTGTTTTGCATTTATCTTCATTTTTTAACATTTCTCTTCTCTTCATTTGCTTAGTACTTCTTTCTCTTCATTTTTTGGGCACTTCTCTTCATTAGTTAAGCACTTCTCTTTTCTTCATTTGTTTTGCATTTATCTTCATTTTTAGCACTTCTCTTCTCTTCATTTGCTTAGTACTTCTTTCTCTTCATTTTTTGGGCACTTCTCTTCATTAGTTAAGCACTTCTCTTCATTAGTTAAGCACTCCTCTTCATTATTTAAGCACTTCTCTTCATTAGTTAAGCACTCCTCTTCATTAGTTAAGCACTTCTCTTCATTAGTTAAGCACTCCTCTTCATTAGTTAAGCACTTCTCTTCATTAGTTAAGCACTTCTCTTCATTAGTTAAGCACTTCTCTTCATTAGTTAAGCACTTCTCTTCATTAGCTAAGCACTTCTCTTCATTAGTTAAGCACTTCTCTTCATTAGCTAAGCACTTCTCTTCATTAGTTAAGCACTTCTCTTCATTAGCTAAGCACTTCTCTTCATTAGCTAAGCACTTCTCTTCATTAGTTAAGCACTTCTCTTCATTAGCTAAGCACTTCTCTTCATTAGTTAAGCACTTCTCTTCATTAGCTAAGCACTTCTCTTCATTAGCTAAGCACTTCTCTTCATTAGCTAAGCACTTCTCTTCATTAGCTAAGCACTTCTCTTCATTAGCTAAGCACGTCTCTTCATTAGCTAAGCACTTCTCTTCATTAGTTAAGCACTTCTCTTCATTAGCTAAGCACTTCTCTTCATTAGCTAAGCACTTCTCTTCATTAGCTAAGCACTTCTCTTCATTAGTTAAGCACTTCTCTTCATTAGTTAAGCACTTCTCTTCATTAGTTAAGCACTTCTCTTCTCTTAATTTGTTTAATACTTCGTCACCCTCTTTTCATTATTTTTAACCCCTTTGTAATTGCTTGATGTAGATATGAAAACAAATTACCCATTTGACACGTATTTCCCTGAAGGCTTGCACATCTGATTCCCTCCTGCACACGTTGATCAGAGCTTCAACACAGTTTCTTTGAACTTCAAGGAATTCCTGTCCACGTTCATAGCAGGGATTAAAAAGCTAGTACAATTTATTTTCATTTAGATTTTTTTTTTTATTCAGTTAAAAGATGAATTATTTTTTCCACCGCAAAGTTGATCTTAAAGTTAAAAGGGAAAAAATCAATTCTTTACAATATTTATTTGTATATAATAATAAATAATAATAATAATAAACCAACCTTTTCTTCCAACTCCCAATAAGATCCATCCTTTCCCATCAATAAAGTTAAAAAATGGATCGCGTAATTGTTAGCGAGCTCCTGGAAGGGGAAAAAAACAACTAACTTTAGACAATATCAAATGTGATACTAGAATGACCAGTGCATTGATCGTGGACCCTCAACATATAGAATAGAAAAAAAAAAGTAATTTAACTCACTACATGAAAACTAAGAAATAAAACTATTTTGAGAAGTATAATTTTGAGATTGAGTTGTTTTTTTCCTTAACAAAAAAAAAAAATCAAAAAAATCCTAACCTTTGAAATTACTGCACTTATTTCCGAGGCAGCAGCGCAGATGTGAAGAGCTGTTCTTTGAAGCCTAACAAAACTGCTTCTCTCTTCTTTGGAGTCTTCAATCTCTGGCGACTGCTTTAAAATCTCCATAAGTATGGCTGAGAGAGAAGAAAAAAAAGGATCAAATTTGTATACCATGTTTCTTTAGGCATGACGCAAAATTAAGATTTTACCTCTAATGGAAGTATTCAGACACGGAGTAGGGGGTGTATAAGGGCATCAAGCAAGGTCTGAAATATCAGATAGATCATGTATGTTGGATATTTCAGGGGAGAAATAAATCTAACCCCCCCACACACACACACACAGGCAAGAGATTAGCACAGTAGAAGCATGTGAAAATAAAATTAATGAGTTTATTTGTGTCATTTAAAAATAAATAACAATACTGCGATCTGTTCTTAAAGCAAACTTCTTTATAATCACCCTTATATAATCATCCACATATGATCCACCATGATGCATCATCATCCGCATATGATCCACCATGATGTATAATCATCCGCATATGATCCACCATGATGTATAATCATCCGCATATGATCCACCATGATGTATAATCATCCGCATATGATCCACCATGATGTATAATCATCCACATATGATCCACCATGATGTATCATCATTCGCATATTTACACCTTTCACTGAATCTATATTTCTAAGAAAATATATTCATATTTATTATCTTGGTCACAAAAGCCCTGAACACCTTGTGTCCCCATAGCTGCGCCGCGAAGATTGCTGTCTTTCGTCACACGATTGTTTTCAAAAGTGTTGCGCGGGGGCGGGGGGGGCAATTTTGACCTTTGAATCAAGCCACCTAGATACCTTCTAACACCATCAGTAAGCCACCTAAATACTTTTCATCACTATCAGTAAGCCACCTAGATACTTTCTAACAGCATCAGTAAGCCACCTATATACTTTGTAACCCCATTGGTAAGCGCCACCTAGATACTTTCTAACACTATCTGCAAGCCAGCGAGATACTTTCTAACACTTTCAGTGAGCCACCTAGGTTCGAACACTATCAGTAAGCAAAATAAACATCTTATCACCTGCAATGTTAAATATTTTGAAAGAATGTTCAATGCTCGGTAGCATGTGCCCGTATTTTGCCAACAGTTTTGTTAACATCATCAGACGTTCAGTTTTGCAAACATCATTAAGTTGACTCCAATTTTCACTCAACAATTTTATGAAACACTCAATCTCCTCTGGTCCACACTTTGTCTCTCGTGAAAAGAAGCTTTCCTGTCAGATGAAAAGTACACAAGTGTGAAAATTATTAGATTTGTATTTGTTTAAACCCCAAGTAATAAGCTTATAAAAATATTATTTTTATTAAAAAAATTAAATGATCAAAAGAATTCTTTTTAACAATCTTGAATTTAAAATAAAAAATTGTTATGAAACTCGTGAAGTTTTAAAAAGAAATAAAAGCAAATTTATGAAATCATTGCCAATTCCTATAATCGACAGTACAATGGCACATTAATGTTCTTGTCATGGTTGTTTAAAAAGTATTTGAAAATTTTGAATACTTAAAACGTAATCAAATCATCTTATTACCATTGATGGTTATTTTGAAGTTGAAACATAAATTTAAAAAAAAACAACTGAAACATTGATTTCTTTTCATTCTTAAATTTATATTTAAAAAAAAAAAAACCACTAAAACTATTCAATCATTCTCTCGCAGTCAAATCTTCTGCGTGGATCACTTAT
Organism: Lymnaea stagnalis; assembly: GCA_964033795.1. NCBI lineage: Eukaryota > Metazoa > Mollusca > Gastropoda > Lymnaeidae > Lymnaea > Lymnaea stagnalis. Next base: position 74,161 of record CAXITT010001204.1, on the reverse strand, counting down.
TTTTATTTTTTATAAAGATCTGTTTTGAAACAGTGTTGCTATAGAGTTCACTCTTATCGTCATGGCTCTCTGTATTTCTTACCAAAGACGTCCGGCTGTCATTCTGTCTCTCGTCCCTGTGAAATAATGAAGTCTTTTTGAAAATGAACTATTTAAAAAGTTTGCCAGTGTGTGTTTTAATTTAAAATGTCTTGGTTTGTTAGTTTCAACTTGCAAAATTATGAATACATATATAAATCGTGTCTGTATCAATTTTTTAATTTATTTTTATTTTTAAATTCATGCAGAAAACCAGTCTTTCCGAATACTGAGAATAAGACCGGGGGGGGGGGGGGGGGGAGGGTGACATTCTCAAATGTTTAAACACTAAAATAAGCTGCAATAAGCTGCAAAATTGCTTTAAAACTGGAATAGAATTAGACACAGGCAATCCTTTGTTTCAACAGGAAGTACCGTCGTAGTTGTAGGAAGCATTGGATGTGGTTTTGAAAGACAACCTCCCCAAACGACTGCGCGATCAAATCATTTGATTCTACATAGTTCCTCTCTTGTCAACTTGAGAACACAATGCAATTATAACAGCTGTATCGAATATTTCATCGTATTTTCAAATTCACATACATCTGTTGTCTCCCATCATTATTATTGTTTCAGTTACCAGCACCGAGGTTTTGTTGCCACAACCTTCTTCTGATCTCTTGTTCTCTGCAGTATACATCACTTATACATTTCAAATCGGGTACCTGGCATTTATTTTATAGGGGATGTTGACAAAGAAATGTTGTTCCTTTTACTCGAAATGTTTCTTCTTCTTCTATATAGTAAGGGCCCACGATCAATTTATTGATCATTTTGTACAAATTACACATTTTTCTTCCTGAACCTGCTTAGTTTTCATGTTTCGTCAATCTTCATGATCTAGTTTGCTTTCAAAACAAAACAAAAAAACAAAAAAAGTAAATTCATTATGAAATCTTTTAGTCAAATACAACTGACGGAAACGGTAAATAAAGGACCTTTCCTTATTTCAAAAAAAAAAATGTCTTTGTCATTTAAGTAAAAACGAGTGACTGGGGAAATAGATAGACAAGTATAAATAAATTTGGAAAAATTGTCTAAATAAAAATAATTGATCTCATAATTGTCAGAATTCGTTTCAAGAACCTTACATTATTTTTGTATGTGTACGGCCCAGGTGATTTGATGAATTAGGGCAGCTTTCAGATTGTCCCAATTCTTCCGAGTAAGCCAAACGTCATTGAACAATATCCCAGGCTGACGTCATTGAACAATCTCCCAGGCTGCAGTCGTTGACAAGTCTGAAATATAAGCAAAGCAAGGGAGGATAATAACCTCTATTTTATACTAAAACTTATGACACATCCATGCAGAGTTTTTACCGTGGCATGGAACAGCAAAATTATCAACTCGCCCCCCCCCCCACCCCAGGTTGGCTCTTACCGTAGCTACGCCCCCGTTCACGCATAAGCCAGCGGCTGCAAATGGTCGCGGTGGTATCGTTAAAGAAAACCCATCTTCCCGAAACGATCCCCCCACCCTGATTCTCTTACTGAATCCAGCGATCCAGAGTGTTGGGACTGCGATAAAACGTTCAAGTGGATTACTGAGACACACACACAATTTATTGAGGCGAAACAATGTGGGTTAAGCTTTCATAACGGCTACACAGAATACAGTATCAAAGTTCAGCTACTCCGTTCTAGTAAGTTTCCAAGGTAATATCTCTCTGACATCATGTGACATAGGACACCGGCTGCGTAAGGGTTTAGCTAACACAATATCGTTATCACAAGTATCTCAAGTATCTTAAACCAGATGTATCACGATGTATTCAGAATCTTCAGGTGTTTTTTTTTTAATTCTTGTTCAGACTGGTGAGATAATATTATCTTTGAAGATATGTCTTGGTAGAAATAAAATATGTTACGTAGTGATCGCTGGATGATTGCTTTCCTGGGAAAACTTCAAAAACAGAGAATCGTCTTCTCATTAAGAAGACATTTCTCCGTCTAGAAACGATTTCAAGGAAAATGAGTTCTATTTTTTTAAAAAAGTAAATATGCATTAAATTATTTGTTTAAATGTCTCATTAAAACTTTCAAAGGTGTCTAGATAAACAAAACAAAAAATGTATAAATAAAACCAGCCTATTCCCATTTGTATGACGTCATGATTCTCTCATCCTCCTTCTTCCATTTGTGCACTTCGTCACTTTGTCCCATGGAAACCTAGACTGGACCACAGATATCCACTACATTGCTGAACGATTTTTATCCAAAGCATCCACGAATAACTTCTATCCCACTGCTTTATTAACGAATCCACTACAGCCCCCTGTTAGTTCCACCTATTGTTATTTTCTGATATCCACTAATATCCACTAATATACACTAATATACAATACTGCTAAGCGTAAAAATGTGTCATTTTTTAAAAATACGCACATCTATTTACACTATAATCTACCTGATAAAGTCAAGGAGGCTCAATTCTGCGATCAAGTGAAACAACCGTTGGAAGACAAACCTTGTCGCTAATATTTGAAGACTTTGTGAACGAGTCTTGTCTTCATATCAATGTCTGATTAAAATACGAGGTACAGCTGAAAGCGGTTCTTAACCTGTTATCATTAAAGGGAATATATAACACAGGTTTGCGAAATGGCTGGGGGAAAAGGACAAAACAAAACAGCGAACGTGTTGGCAAGAAGCCTTCGTCAGCGAACAGTAATAAAAAATGAATAAAAAATATCAAATAATAAAAATTTACTTAGGGATTGTACCAGAGAACCGCAAGGCGGTGATTGTCCAATTAATAAATATTCAACAAACATTTATTTTTTCTAATATTTAAAAACAAAAAAAAATAAAATTCGGATGTTGTTTTTTTTAAAAATGGAAACCAAAAAATGTTATAATTTTTTTTTTTTAAATCGGTTCACAAAACCATTTAGTATTACTTTATTCGCATATACATAACGAAAACGGAGCATTACCAATTGGGTGTTAAGTTAGATATGAGATGTAACGACTGCTCGTCTTTTCGTGGTTCAGCTGAGAAGAATCACGAGACCCTGTGTCTTAATGTGGTTATCACGTGAAACACAACTTATATATAGCAATCAGCTTAACCTTAGTAGTTTTAACGCCAATAAATATTATCTGAGATTTACCTTTTAATACTAAGAATCAAATTTTTTTTGTGTGGAAATGCCAAGTACAATTTAGATACCTAATAAAATATTAATATATATTATTTTTAAAGTTTAATAATGAAGGCATTAGCAGAAATGTCTCACTTTGAATTTTGTTTAAATTTGATTTTTGCTAACTTTTTTTTTTCTTCTGATTTTTATTTTAGCCAACTTTTGATGTTGTCTAACTTTTTTTTGGTCTAACTTTTCTTTTTAAAATTTTGTATTAAAAAAAAAAAAGAATTTCAGTTGTAGCCTTATGTGTGAGCGAGGGAGGTAGAAAGAGAGAGAGAGAGAGAGAGAGCGGCAGACCTGATTATGACATAATTGGCGCACTGCGTTAAAGAGCTGCAAGTACACATTGGATGGTGGTCCAGCTCGCCTTCGTAGCTGTTACAACAAAGATGAGGGGCGAGAGTGCTGAGAGTGAAGACCCCATCACACGCTCAGAGAAGTATGCCTTATGGTATGGTGTTGAGCCCTAGTGTTAGTACGGTTGAGGCCTAGTGTCAGTACGGCTTAGGCCTAGTGTTAGTAAGGTTGAGGCCTTTCTTCGCATTTCCGAAAGGCAGATTTTACTAGAAGAACACTATCAACACCAATCGACTCACTTAGCTACAACGGTCAACTCAACCTTGATGAGGATTACCACTTTCATGTGATTAGATACTTGCCTTTGAAAGGAATCTCATTACTGAGATGTCCTTATGGACCTGGTATTCCTGGCTGGTCAGATGTCACGGCCATAGTGGACAATCTGAAGATAATCCATCACCATCAAAAAATCCCCATGTCCCCATTGCACCATAATCGTTCATGTTTTGGTCTACTCATGAATTAAACTTTTTCAAGAGAAAATTCATGTTCGCAAATATTTGAAATAGGTTTAAAAATAAAAATAAAAATACAATCCTATTCTTGAAATATACGGGAATATGTGTTGTACCATTTTAATAAGCTACAGTTCATCGCGTGGTAGAAGTGGGTGCTGTGCATTTGATGAGAGTTATCACGTGGTTCAGCGGCGTGATTTAAGAATGCTTTGGCGTGATTTGGGTATAACAACAGTCATGGGAAAGGAAGGGGGTCACAACAGTCATGGGAGAGGAAGGGGGTCATAACAGTCATGGGAAAGGAAGGGGGTCATAACAGTCATGGGAAAGGAAGGGGGTCATAACAGTCATGGGAAAGGAAGGGGGTCATCACAGTCATGGGAAAGGCAGGGGGTCATAACAGACATGGGAAAGGAAGGGGGTCATAACAGTCATGGGAAAGGAAGGGGGTCATAACAGTCATGGGAAAGGAAGGGGGTCTTGTATTAATTTGTAATAAAAACTTGATATTGGAGATCTGCATTGGGAAGGGAGAATCGCAAGATCTTGATTTATGTCCACATCAACGTTTAGTTAAAAAAAAAACCAAAAAACTACGTCACTTAATGGTTGCGTGCGCTTTATGAGTATTTTTTTTAAAATTATTATTACACGTGGTTTTCTATAGCGTGGTACCCCGGCCTAGGGCTAGGCTCACCACGCTGTACATACAATTTAACAAACATAATAAAAAAAATCTGAAATAATTAATTGACATACATTATTTAATATAGTATAGTAACGTCTCAACGACACAATTTGTAAAAACGTTATAATTTTAATCTAATGATAGATTCACCTTTTTAATAGAATAATCGACATGTTTTTGCATCGGATGAAATACGCTTCTTAACTGCCACGCACAATGAATTTCGGTCTAAATTATTTTACAGTTGAAAATGGTGCAAGAGAATGATCAGTGAAAACCCATAAAAACGTCACGCCAGTATTCATCAAACCGGTTGGATGGGATGCGTCAACCTTGGATTGGCTACTCATCTAAGACAAACTGATATAAAACCCGGAGATGGAGTCCCGTGGGCGGCACGACATTGCCACAATGAAAATTCCGAATCTCCTGCGACGTTGAGGTATAAAGAGCACAGCTAGGCACACAAGGCAAACTGCTGGTGAACTCCTCTATCCTGGCCTATTTCCAGTTGTATAGACTAAGTCATTTGCCATTGGAACAAAATAGGTAAGGACGAGAGAGTGAGGCTGACGAATTGAGTAACTCTCACTCACTTTGCACCAATGGTTCTCAACCTGCCTAATGCTGCAAACCCTAAGTACAGTTCCTCATGATGTGGTGAATCCTAGCCGTAATATAATTTTCATTGCTGCTTTGTAAATAATAAAATGTGTTTTTCCGATGGTCTTCGGCATCCGCCGTGTAAGGGTCGTTCGACCCACAAAGGCATCGTGACCCACAGGTTGAGAACCACTGATTTAAACAAAATAAAAAGCTCTAGTCAAGGCTGCTACTCAATTCGAATCCTTGGTCATCTTCACATGCGAAGAATGAACAATAATATTCATCACTATGAAAATGTTCATTTAAGTTTCATTTTTTATGTCATAAATAAAAAAATAAAATAAATAACTCATATTTCAAATGTTTATCCAAACATCTTCTGGACTGCTAGGAATGCACTGTGTACATGAAACCATATGTCTGCTCGTAACGTATACATTTCTGCATGGATTAATGGATATTGATTAAACTTGGGATACATTCTTGTATTAGAGTACATATTTATCCAATTTCGAATACATAGTTATTTTAGGATACACAGTTGTTCTGTGATACATAGTTGTATTGGGATACATAATTGTATTAGGATAGATAGTTTTATTGGGATACATAGTTATATTGGGATACAAAGTTAAATTGGGAGACATAGATGAATAGGGATAAAAAGTTTTATTGGGATACATAGTTGTCTTGGGATATATAGTTGAATTGGGATACAAAGTTATATAGGGATACATTGAAGAATTGGGATACAAAGTTATATAGGGATACAATTGAAGAATTGGGATACAAAGTTATAAAGGGATACATTGAAGAATTGGGGTACAAAGTTATATAGGGATACATTGAAGAAATGGGGTACAAAGTTATATAGGGATACATAGTTGTATTGGGTCCCTTATTTTAACTGTAATGGAAAACGTCTAGAATTAGGGCATTTTGTTCTCAGATGTGTCAGTATTGAAATAATGATTGCATAATAAAATTTTTACAAGTTATTTGTTAAAATGTATTTTTTTTTTAATTTCTTGAAGTTTCGACCTCATTTTAGAAGATTCCATTTTTATAAACTGTTTTATTTTATATAAATGATTTTTTTATGCTTTTGTTCAAATGTTATTAAATTAGATTTAAATAATTTTTTTTAGGTTTCAAAATGGACGCAAAAGGCTCTCCGATGAATATTAACTGATACGGAATCGGCGACCCCCCCCCCCCCCAATTCAATGATTACGAGAGCCGCTATAAATCTCGCTTTTTATATGAGCACTTGAAAAAATCATATTTCAAAATGAAAAAAATCATCTCCTTGAAAAAAACTGTTCATATTCACTAGAGATACATCCTAACGTAAAACTGGTAATGGTATTGGCTATACTAACATCGTAATACAACTATAATCTATTTAATGTTTAAAATAATTGTTTAATTTGTAATCTTTTTTAAAACTTGATTCTGTGCTATCGAATCGATAAGTAATGAAGGCATGGGGGTAGTCAAGGGGTACAGTTTTAATAAAATTAACAAAAATATTATCTCAGAGCGCAAAAAGTGTTGTCTGGGGTGCCATATTGCTTTTGTCTGGGTTGCCATATGGCTGTTGTATGGGGTGCCATATTGCCGTTGTATGTGGTGCCAAATTCCTTTTTTTTAGTCTGCCGCTATATGGTATTGAAAAACGCATCAGTTTCAAATGATGTAAAATTTAAAAGTCACGTAAACAGACTTTGTTTTCTTTAAAAACAAAATCATAAAAGAATATATTATTAAAAGATAATAATTTTTTTTTTACTGGAGACAAAATAGTTAATTCTGAATATAAACAAGTTGGCCAGGATTTTTAGTTTTAGAGAGAAACCAAGCCAAATAAACAACGCCATAAAAGAAAAAAAATATTATAATATTAATAATAAAAGCATTAAAAAAAATTATTATTAAAAATAAAAAAATGAAAATAATTATGAAAACCCTGTCCAAATTAAACAATGCCGTTCTAAAGCAAAAAACCCTTTGTACTGTCCAAGAATAATTTGGATCAGTTTAAATGATCAGCATTTAGGTTGAATCCTACACATTTCATCTCTCTATTTTTACACCCTTGAACGTTTAAAAACAACTTATATTCACTCCTCGTCCTTTATAAAATTGGACAGTTTTTATCCTTACCCATTTTAACTTTTATATGCTCTTTAACAACATTATCATATTTCTCTTTTATCCCCTCATAAGTTTCTGTGGCATGTTTCAGCCTAGTTTCTTCACCAAGCTTTTCTTTTTTCTCAGCTTCTAGGATTTCCTCAGATTTCTCTTCTTTCTCGTTGATTTCCTTTTGCAAACTTCTGTCCGCTTGAAACTGAATTGCGCTGAAGTGTGCGTCAATTTTTTTCCAATCGGTATCAGCCCTATTCTCGTCTTTCATCTGTTCTTCCCAAGGTTGGCCTTGAAATCCCGGGGTCCCGTAGAGTTTCTTCAGCTCATCGGTGTAGTGCACGGCCAGCGTGTCGTATTTCAGTCTTAATTCTTTTTCTTTTCGTTCCAATTCCAATCTCGCCTCTTTCATTTGCGTTTCAAAGTCATTTCTAATCTCCAAAGTTTTTTTCAGGTTCTCCACACATGAGAGAGATTGTCCGAGAATACCTGTCCCGTTATCCGTCTCGGAGATTTGATTGTACAGCTCTTCGGTTTGCTGCATTAACTTTTCCAGTCGCTCCAGTTTGTTCTCAACGTCCACGTCAGACAGCCTTTCAAATTCGTGTAGGATGAGGCTAATTTTTCTAAATGTTTCCTCTCTGATAACGGGTTCTTTAAGTTCGATGAACAGGTCATCGCGTGCTTTTTGTACATTTCGGAAATGTTCATCGGTGTAGCGCTTCCCGCCAGATTTAAGATTTTCGACAATCGAGATTAACTTGTTCATCTGTCCGTCTTTGACATTTTTGTCTTTAGTGACGTTATCAAAAAGAACAATCCTGTACTCGCATTCTTGGAGCAGTTGTTGAAAAACACCTTTTTGGTCTCTGCACCAGGCTTCAAAAGGTCTCCTGTTATTGTCCTTCTCAAAATTATCTTTACAAGTCATAACCAATATACAAAAGTTTTTGACAAACTCCTGGCCGAAGATGGCCTTCAATGTTTTAATCACGCCTGTATCTTCAGCAGTGAATCTACCACCATAGCGGACGACCAGGAGAAACGCGTGGTAGCCTTTTGGATTTAGGAGGACGGCATCCTGCATGGCATCAATGACAAGTTTAGTTGCCTCCTGAAGATCCTTATGTCCAGAAGTATCTACAACACCTGGTCCATCAACAACTGTAATAATGCGGCCGTTGAACTCTGTATACTCATACTGTACTTTCTTGGTAACAGATGTGGTGGCTGCTTTGCTATCAAAAGATTTACGTCCTAAGATCGTGTTGGCGGTTGCACTTTTGCCATTTCCCGTTTTACCAATGAGGAGCAGGTCGATTTCACTGGATGCCACTGGCTTGACCTAGGTAAAAGGAAGAAAATCAAACGATTACTTGAACCTAATTCCAAAAGAGTTGAGCTTATTCAGTTATTGTTTAATTGATCTATAGTTTCAATAACGCTGCGGTCATCTTTCTTGACACTGTAGCAATGACATACTGTCTCGAAAATATATTAAAATAATTAAACAACCCATAAAAGTGTCCGTGGTTTTTTTTTTAATAAATCCTGAAAATTTGATAGAATAAGTTGTCATCCGTAACGAGTCTATGCGTCAAGTTTCACATCGAAAGGTTGACGGGAAGTGGGTCAATTAGCCGTTCGAAGATTTTAGCCAGTCCGCGACCCAGGCATCCATGAACAAAAGCCAAGTTAATACAATTAATTTTGTAATTTAAAAAAAAAAAACTGTTTATTGAGACCAAGTTTTTTTCCTTTTTTTCTCAATGATAAATTCAATTAGCAATTATTTATTTAAAACATAAATAGAACATGATAAAATAGTGTACGCCATTCAATAGTTTAAGAACCTTAAAATTACCTTGGCAGGATTAGTAATGACCTTGAAGACAGGTACTACAGGAGGGCATGGGGTGTGTTCTTTTGCCTGCTATAGTGAGATAGAAAATTAACTTTTTTTTTTTCGCAGCTAATTTAATACAAGGAAAGAGAGACAGTGTTGTGAATAAGGAAATATTGCCTGGCACGCGATGTTTTTGTTTTTTAGAATCTCCAAAACGAAATAATATATGTCTAAAATATGTGTATATAAAACATGTATATATAAATATGTCCGCATAAAACATGTGCGTATACAACATGTGTTTATAAAACAGGTGTATATAGCACATGTCCATGTGTATAAAACATGTGTACCTAAAACATGTGTATATAAAAATGTTCCATTTTGAGTGAAACGGAAAGATTGCAGTTTCCTCAACAAATGAACGACACCGAACACTCACGTAATGAGAATGCATAACTGGTTACAAACGTGGTTACAGGTGGTTACAGTGTCTCCTTTTAGGATGTACCAGTTTTAGGGAAAAAAAACTTTAGCCAGAAACGAAACTGTGCGTTTGGCGGCAGACGATACATTTCCAAACAGCCATTTCTTTCAAGGAACTATTTTGGCATCTCGGCAGCCTGCGCAGACCAACTGTTCTAAAACTAAAGACAATGACACCGATAACAGTAAAGAGGAAGAATTTCGTCTTGGAAAAAGATATAGAAAATTAAAAACCTCTCACCTTAATATCTTTTGCAACGTCTTTGACATCCACTCCACTTAAACTGACTGATACCCTTTGATAAACGGGGTCATCTGTTGGTGAAAGAAAATGACAGAACTTAAGAGAATAAAAAGCAACACCGAGAACAATCTCTATCTACCTTATGTTTGTGATATGTTGTGTTGTTTGTACAACCTCTATCTACCTTATGTTTGTGATATGTTGTGTTGTTTGTACAACCTCTATCTACCTTATGTTTGTGATATGTTGTGTTGTTTGAACAACCTCTATCTACCTTATGTTTGTGATATGTTGTGTTGTTTGAACAACCTCTATCTACCTTATGTTTGTGATATGTTGTGTTGTTTGAACAACCTCTATCTACCTTATGTTTGTGATATGTTGTGTTGTTTGAACAACCTCTATCTACATTATGTTTGTGATATGTTGTGTTGCGTTGTAAGCACATACGATCTGCTGATTATATTTTATTGTGATTTGAAGATCGGCTGATTATATTTCATTGTGATTTGAAGATCGGCTGATTATATTTCATTGTGATTTGAAGATCTGCTGATTATATTTCATTGTGATTTGAAGATCTGCTGATTATATTTAACTGTGATTGGAAGATCGGCTGATTATATTTCATTGTGATTTGAAGGTCTGCTGATTATATTTCATTGTGATTTGAAGATCTGCTGATTATATTTTATTGTGATTTGAAGGTCTGCTGATTATATTTCATTGTGATTTGAAGATCTGCTGATTATATTTAACTGTGATTGGAAGATCGGCTGATTATATTTCATTGTGATTTGAAGATCTGCTGATTAAATTTCATTGTGATTTGAAGATCTGCTGATTATATTTCATTGTGATTTGAAGATCTGCTGCTTAAATTTCATTGTGATTTGAAGATCTGCTGATTATATTTCATTGTGATTTGAAGATCTGCTGATTAGATTTCATTGTTATTTGAAGTTCTGCTGATTATATTTCATTGAGATTGGAAGATCTGCTGATTATATTTAACTGTGATTGGAAGGTTGGCTGATTATATTTCATTGTGATTTGAAGATCGGCTGATTATATTTCATTGTGATTTGAAGATCTGCTGATTATATTTCATTGTGATTTGAAGATATGATGATTATATTTCATTGTTATTTGAAGATCTGCTGATTATATTTCATTGTTATTGTAAGATGCACTGATTATATTTCATTGTGATTTGAAGATCTGTTGATTATATTTACTTGTTATTTTAAGATGTGCTGATTATATTTCATTGTTTTTGTTTTTTTTTCTGTGATGCATGAGTGAGCATGGAGATTATGACCGAGTAAATTTTTGAAGAAGCTGTCTAAAACACGTATATCTGGATTGTGAAGTGCTTGGCGTCATTATTTTGGCGCCATTATTTTGGCACCCCTTTTATGGCGCACTTATTCCTTTTTGGCCAGGACAATAAAAATGACTTATAAGTGCTCAATTATTTTTTTTTAAAATCATGAACAATTAAAATTTCTTTGTTACATTTTCATTACACACAGGTATAATAACATTCTCTAACAGTATACTTTTTTTTTCCTTCTCAATTTTACCGCTGCCACTAACCTTTCCTGCGTTTCGCCACGTAACTGTTTGCCGGACCATATGTGTAAAGCAATGTGGACACCGCTGCGATTCTGGTAATTTTATCGTTGATGGTCAGGTGATTGTTTAAAATCTGGGTCGCAGAAGATTGAGGTGAATTAAGTAAGCAATCATCTTAAACACTCCATTTAAAAAAAAAAAAAAAGAAGAACGAATATTATCAACGAGAAATAGTGTAACGCTCACATTATTATCTGACTCAAACATAACTCCATCCCATAATTTCTACTGCCCATGTGCATGTTTCACACAGTTTCTGGTTCAGCGCGTCGAAAATGAAATGAAGCATGTCGTGAAACCATTACACGTGTCATCTTCTTTCTATAGAAAATAAAGCATGGGTCAGAAACCTGTCCGTAAAGCAGGGTAGAATGCAGGGGACATGATAAATTTATGTTAGTAGTGTCCACCTGCATACAGGAGGGTCCGTGGCTAAAGCGGTGTGTTGAAGTTGTTTCAATACTGACCACCTGCCAACAGGGGAATTATTTGTTAAATGTCCCTGGCATCTGGACATATGTCAATGTCACCGGTTCGTTTCATTGCATTCTCTGACATAAGTAAACACATCTTGTCATTTTAATATCATTCTATTTCGTGAGCTAATAGCATAAATTCGATCAAACTCAAGTTATTGCATTGTCAGGAATAGCTTCCCTAATTTTGTCCACTCGTGGAATTTAATTGCTAGACATGGATCCACCCATCTTATAAAATCGTGGTATAATATTGTCCGGCCTTGATCCACACATCTTATCCAGTTGAGTATAGAATTGCCTGGCCTTGATCCACAAATCTTATCCAATTGAGTATAGCATTGCCTGGTCTTGATACAAACATCTTATTCACTCGTGGTTTTGTATTGCTGGGCGTAGAGTCCTACATCGTATCCTTACATATCGTGCTGTTGTAAACCATTCAATTGAATGAAACCATCTAGTTACCCATCTGACTCTCGGTTCTTTGAAAGTTTGTACATCTGATTTCTTCCTGCACATGTTGATCAAAGTATCAACACAATTTCTTTGAATTTCGTTGAATTCCTGTCAACACGCAACAACATTTTATTAGTTTATTAGGGTTTAGTTGTTTGTTTGTTTTAAGAAATACGGGATATTGACTATTAAACATAAATATATGAAAAAAAGATATATTTGCATCCCCCACTTCCCCACAAAAAAAAAAAATTCAGCCAATTAAAAAAATAGAGCTGTACTTTCATTAAGTAATACTCCTAAAACAAATTCAACCGTCTTACAGGTTACCTTTTCTTCCAGCCGCCAATGCGACTGATCTTTCCCCATCAACGAGATTACAACTTGCATACCGCCAAAGTTAGCAAGCTCCTAAGGAAGAACGACAAGACACGAACTTGTTGGTGTAAACAAGACAATAATATAATTATGTCAAGTTCCAATTATGATTATAAAATATATTCAAATTCAAATGATCCGGCAAACGCATTAAAAGTTGTTTTAAAAAAAAAACATTTAAAAAAAAAACAACAACACAACAACAACAAGATATTAATATAATCATAAATTAAATTATTTACATGATACATAGATATATCCCACCCACACCTAAAAAATACAATAAATAGACTATTAATGGGCGCAAGCTCCCAACAAAAAACAAATATCAGAAGATCGAAAAGAAAGTGTGTGCATGTCAAATATAAAAATCAAAACTGGAAAAAGACAATGCAGCTAAAATATACAGAACACATTTAAAAAAAAAAAAGGAAATAACTATTTTAAAAAAAAAATTAATAGATAAAATTAAAGCGTTTGAAACAATAGATACTTTTGATTATGAAGGTCATGTCAATAAGTGGCTTCTTCAAGTTAATCTGAACAAATCACCTTCGAAATGATTTCACTGACGTCCGTGTAAGCGGAGCAGACCTGAAGAGCTGTTCTCTGAAGATTAAAACTGACTCTATTCACCTCCGAAGCACCACTTCCTGGCGTCTGCTTCAAAATCTCTATAAGTAAGCCTGAGTAAACATTAATTAAGAAACTGATGGATTCTTACTAAGATAGTTTTATATATATATATTTATATATATATATATATATATATATATATATATATATATATATATATATGTATAGAGATATATCTATATAGAGATATA
>CAXITT010001204.1:44239-58600 GCA_964033795.1 Lymnaea stagnalis | reverse complement strand
ATAGATAGATAGATAGATAGATAGATAGATAGATAGATAGATAGATAGATAGATAGATAGATAGATAGATAGATAGATAGATAGATAGATAGATAGATAGATAGATAGATAGATAGATAGATAGATATTGTTTTTTCGCTCCATGACTTGTTCTCTTTTAAGCTGGTTCTTTTTCAGTAAGAAGTTCGGTCGATTAGGAGTCTCGGGGACCATAGAACAGAACACTAATTTAGTCTGCTAACACAGTTGTGATCATGGCTGCAACATAGGACAGAACAATAATTCAGTCTGCGAAGACAGTTGTGACCATGGCTGTAACATCAAAGAATTTTAACTAGCAGATGCAGAGTTGAGCAAAATGTCGGCATGACATTGAAGCGAATTCTCTCTATAAAAAAACAACAACATGGTAACACTCCACCCGTTTGTTGGGTCCTAGGATTACAATCACAAGCACTCCACCCGTTTGTTGAGTCCTAGTCTTACAATCACAAGCACTCCACCCATTTTTTTGGGACCTAGGCTTACAATCACAAGCAATCCACCCATTTGTTGAGTCCAAGTCTTACAATCACAAGCACTCCACCCGTTTTTGGGTCCTAGTCTTACAATCCCTATCACTCCATCCGTTTTTTTTTGTCCTCGGCTTACAATCACAATCACTACACCCGTTTGTTGGGTCCGAGGCTTACAATCCGTATCACTCCACCCGTTTTTTTGGGTCCTAGGCTTACAATTACAAGAACTCCATCCGTTTGTTGGGTCCTGGGCTTACAATCACAAGCACTCCATCCGTTTGTTGGGTCCTGGGCTTACAATCACAAGCACTCCATCCGTTTGTTGGGTTCTAGGCTTACAATCACAAGCACTCCATCCGTTTGTTGGGTCCTGGGCTTACAATCACAAGCACTCCATCCGTTTGTTGGGTCCTGGGCTTACAATCACAAGCACTCCATCCGTTTGTTGGGTTCTAGGCTTACAATCACAAGCACTCCATCCGTTTGTTGGGTCCTGGGCTTACAATCACAAGCACTCCATCCGTTTGTTGGGTCCTGGGCTTACAATCACAAGCACTCCATCCGTTTGTTGGGTTCTAGGCTTACAATCACAAGCACTCCACCCGTTTATTGGGTCCTAGGCTTACAACCACATGGTATATGGCGTCTTATAGGACAGCTGACGACATGTACCTCTTTTGACCGTTGTCCCCTGTCATATTGGTTTCACTAACTTCTAAACACTAAACAGGTCCCCCGAACATACGGACACTAAACATGTCCCCTAACTTATAAACACGTTCTAAAAACGAGATACTAACAAGAGGTTAGCTCTTAAATCACTTTCTGGTCTTAGTTTTACTTTTTTTTTTTTAGTTTTACTCCCAGAAAAGGATTTTAACTAGGGTCAGATGATTTGTTTATAAGTCATAGGAGATGCTTTAGCAGTCTTTGGAATCCTACAAATTAATTTCCCCCCATTTTTCGTAAACTAACATTCGAATTTCATGATTGGATAGACTTCACCAAAGTAGGATTAAAGTAATCACAAAAAAAAAAAAAAAAAAACATACGTAATTTTCCCCCTTAAACCTTTGACTTTATTTGTAAAATATATAATAGTTTCACGCTAAAACTTATTTGGAATCCTACAAATTAATTTCCCCCCATTTTTCGTAAACTAACATTCTAATTTCATGATTGGATAGACTTCACCAAAGTAGGATTAAAGTAATCACACAAAAAAAAAAAAAAAACATACGTAATTTTCCCCCTTAAACCTTTGACTTTATTTGTAAAATATATAATAGTTTCACGCTAAAACTTATGAAACAAACCTGCTATTTTTAATCTAACAAAAGAATTTTCAATGCTCGGTAGTATACTCTTATATCTTGTCAGAAGCTTAATCAGCATCTCCAAGCGTTCCCTCTTGCTAGCTAAGTTGATCTCACACCATTTCCCCACCATCATGGTGATGAAATTTTCAACAGCCGCTGGTCCGGCCTTGGCCCCTTTCGAAAAGATGTCTTCCTAATGGACGAACAACAGGCAGAAAACTAAACATTGGCGGGATGTTGTTAATAAATAAAACGTTCAGTCTATACACTGGTGGTATGTTAAATATAAACATTTTATTTATTTTTTTCTTAAAGTTAAAACGTAGAAAATTTAAAAAAAACAAAAACATACATTTCAAAATTGCCCATACAATCTAAAAAAGCAATGTGATTAAAAATAAGGAGAAACGCCTGCGTATATTCTTGTTATGGATTGTTCAGAATCTTTAAGCATATCTCTATATTTTAGATTATGTCATTGTGTTCTTTTAAAATATTAATATTAAATATTATTTGCTGCTTTAAATGCTTTTAGTAAAACATATTTGATATTTTTTAAAGTTTATTTGCATTGATATGCATGGAACATCTTTATTATTATTATTATTATTCTGTGTCTGTGTGTTAAAACGTGAAATTATCGTGTAATCTGGAAACACTGTATAAAAATGGAGAAACATATCTCCTCATAGGATTTTGGTCACTCATTTTTGAAATAAATCAAGTGCAAAGTAAAAATTTAGTTTCTTACAGTAGACATGTTGCTTCCAGTTCTTGTCGGGTCCCTGGAAAATAGTAAGATTCCCCAATTACAAATGATTAAAAAGTGAAAAGGAATTTAATGATTTCAATAAATCATACATGAAAGCGACAAGTTAAATTGAACAAACATTATCAATCCATTAAAAATGTATCCAGCTAATCAAAAAGGAGACTGTAATCATTCAGCAATCCAACCTACCAGAATGCGTAGAATCATATGGACATGACACTTACAAAAAATTCAATCCGTAATTAATATATTTTCTTCATGGATAAGGTTTAAAAGATACAGAGGCGAAACATCCTGTCTCAAATAACAAGCAACAATGCTAGCGCTGCGAGAAAATTTCGGCAAGTGGCGGAAATCTGGGGAGATAATTCTCCCCGAAAATTCTCAACCCATTTTATTTTTCTGACAAAAATCTTTCCACTGTGCTCATTTTCATCTTTAAATTCTTTATACTGACCTCGCTTTTGTTCTTGTATTCATGGCTGGCAAAATCTTTGGACGGCTAATTGACCCACTTCGCGTCCACCCATCGAGCTGCACTTCGCAGATAGACTCGTTGTCAATGACAACACATTCTATAATTTTCACCCCCCTTCCCCAAACCCCGCCCCCCCCCCCCCCAAAACTCAGTTTTTCATTTATTTTTTTTTCACAGGGAAGACGAAAGAAATATGATGCCACTAATTTCACAAAATAAAATTCCCGATAACTGCGCTAAATGAGATTCTTAAAAAAAAAGAAAAAGCACAAGTTCGTTTGGTGCGTAATATTTTTTTATAGTTTTTCTGAAAAAAAAATAGTGAAATTAATCTGCCTGGTGAAAGTGGGTGGGTCATTAAAATAACAATATAAAGTAATAAACAATGCATATAAAGGATTTATACGCAAGACTTGGCTTGGAAATTCAGGACCATGAACAAGGCTTAACATTTCTCGGCAAGTAGTCGAAAACAGATCGACACACATCTGTGTGGTCAGCACGTACCAGATAATCCGATGACTTGAGGCAACTTTGAGATCGCTCCGATTGCTGTGCAGAAGTTAACCAACCACCTCCTGTACTCGATGCGGCCTTTGCGCGACCTTCAGGCGACGCTCAGACACAGACACACCTGGGAACACAGCGCGCAGAGGATGGTAAGACATTTTTATCGTATCTTATAAACGTTGAAAGCTCTTGACGATTCTTCTTAAGACACGTAGGCGTTAGCGCAGAGGACGTAGGCGTTAGCGCAGAGGACGTAGGCGTTAGCGCAGAGGACGTAGGCGTTAGCGCAGATGACGTAGGCGTTAGCGCAGAGGACGTAGGCGTTAGCGCAGGGGACGTAGGCGTTAGCGTAAAGGACGTAGGCGTTAGCGCAGAGGACGTAGGCGTTAGCGCAGGGGACGTAGGCGTTAGCGTAGAGGACGTAGGCGTTAGCGCAGGGGACGTAGGCGTTAGCGCAGAGGACGTAGGCGTTAGCGCAGAGGACGTAGGCGTTAGCGCAGAGGACGTAGGCGTTAGCGTAGAGGACGTAAGGCTTCGTACGTCACACCACATTCGACAAGAAAAAGTGAGACGACGAAGCAAATAAGAACGAGTCGACTATATGACGTCATTTATGAACACACACACACACACACACACACACACACAATGAGCACTAAACAAATATGTAAAAAAAAAAAGTTAAATATCGACACCCAAATGATGTAATTTGAACCAGAACAAGACGGTGTTACAGGATGAAATGAATCTTGGTAGAGTGTGCCATTCATAAACTGTGTCATGCCGTAGGCAGCTTAGACAGAACTGAAAGGAAATACAAAATCAACGCTTTTTTTAATACAAAATAAGGTCATCTCCGGTATCTACTGCGGGTGCATGAAGGTGTCTTCTTGACCTTGAGTCTTTGAGTAGTCTTCAAACCTGTGAGATACGGTTATCTTTCAAGGTTGAGGTGACAGGCGATCATTTTTTCCCGGGAAATTCTCCATCACGTGAATTCCCGGGTGCTAAATTTTGGATTAACATTTTCTTTTTTCCTTCAAATTTCAGCGTGTTTGAGTTTTTTGGCCACATGCCACGACGTGAGACATCGGGTTCATGGTCCTGAATCACCAAGCTGTAGATCTACTTCACAGGTTCTCAAACATTTTCAAGCCCAGAAGCAAAGTGGCACTAGAATCCGAATTATTATTTTTTTTAAAATCTCTTATAATTGGGTAAATAAAAAACACAATCCAAATAGATTTTTCAGCATAATATAATTCAATATATTATAATAAGACCTCTGTAATAATAATAATAATAATAATAGCTTGTTATTTATTGCTAGGCCCAGCAGGGGGAAGATTAAATAAGTAGTAGAAAGTGACCAATCTCTTAACTAGCCTAGTAATCTCTTTTATTCGTTGAACGAATTTACGAAACTAATCAATTAATAAAATCCATTCTTTATGGTTTTCTTAAGATAAATCAAATATTTTGAACAGGATTAATATTATCCAAGGAAAAGAGACCTTCACTTTATCCAGGGAAGATATTTAACAGACTAAATAAAAACGATGAATTTACGAAACTCGGAATACAATCCTCTGCAGTTCACTACCGCCCTTTATTATCCCATACTATCCACCGATAAGTACTCTTCAACTGATATCCACAAGACTCCAATTCACTGTAACTGGCACCCACAGCTTATCTTCATCTATCCCCTTATATCTATTTCTATCCATTAAACTTTGTTAACGTCCAGTGCCTATATTTTAAAGATAGCATATCTGTGCACAGTTCCATAGAAGTATCTAAGGTGGTGCTTGGGCTCTGTTTAGACGACCTAATTGCCTTTTTAGTCAGAACAAGCCCAAAAGATGCAGAGGCCCATGATAAATATAATATTATAAATAATATGTTAAATAAATAAATAAAACATGCATAATTATCAACAAACTATTATGATAATGCCCTCCAGCACAAACCATATTATATATATATATATATATATATATATATATATATATATATATATATATATATATATATATATATATAAAAATTTATATATATTATATATATATATATATATATATATATATATATATATATATATATATATATAATTATACTTAAAAGTTACTATATACAAAAGTTCATTTACTTGAAAAATACGAAAAAGTGGTACATTTTTGAATGACATGTAGTTTTATACAATAAAACTCACTTACGTAAACTGGCCTGATGAAAATACGATCATCTCACTGTAACCTTGTAACGAGTATTAAGCCTTTACACACCCCATCTGTCTTCATATCAATGTTTGATTAAGACATAAGACAGAGATCAACAGCGGTTCTTAACTTCTTAGGACATGAGCAACACTTGAAGACCTTCAGGGAACGCTAACCATTTTTACCCCTCCTATTGATAAAACCCGCTTCTAAAAATAGTAACGCAGTGCGTTCATGTTTTGTGGGTACAACTTTTTACAAAATACATAAATTATAAAACGATTCATTATATTTTAAAAATTGCTATACCAAATAGGTGACTTGCCATGGAGGATTCATTTTCTATTCCTCTTTTTAACACAGAGCCAAAAATATATGGCCGAGCGGTCTAAACTGTCTCTAACCAAATAGTTGGTGGTCTGGAGTTCAATCCCCACCAAAGCCAACATCCCAAGTACCCCGGGTGGATGAGACTTGTCAGCCCTGGGCGGCAACCCATCTAAGAGAAGACAAACTCTGAATTTAAACCAGGAGCCACAATGATCAACACATTGATCGTGGGCCCCTCAAATATAAGAAGAAGAAGATATATTATTTTATTAGCGGTCTTGGTTTTCAGACATTTTCCTATGGTTATTTTGGGGCACCGATATTCGAAATTTCAGCTAAGCATCTGTTCTGGTTTCTTCGATATTTTGTTGAATAAAAAAAATAGATTTTGCTCATTAAAATATATTTTATATTCAGACTAGTGACGTTATAAAAAGCTTTCTTGGGGGAATGGGAACTGTAAGCCACCAGAATGGAAGAAATCCACAGGAACATCGTTTTGTTCTGTAGACTGAGAGTTTCATAACAACATCAATGTTTGATTTGTGTAACATCCACAGGTGGCTTATTTTAAGGTCCACCAAGAGGATGTAGAGAGTATCTTAAAAAAAAATAAAAATTGAAAATCCTTTAAATTAACTTCGCTTTTGTTCGCGTGTTTCGATCTGGGATTGTGACCATATCTTCCGATGGCTTATTGACCCACTTCCTGCCATTTATTTATTTAGGCATTTTTATTTAGCGCTTACCTTAAAGCTCTAAGCGCTTTACAATTATTAAAAACATGTAAACTAAGTAAAATAAAAATGAGACACTAGGATAGTAACTACTATTCTATAGAAACAATTAAAATGGCTATAAAACGAGGACACTTTGGCACGCTGCCAACACTAGGCTGGTCACCATTGGAGGAACGACGACGAAAATCCAGGCTCTCCATGATGTACAAGATAAATAATGGGCTGGTCAACTTCTCCGCAGCATAAAAAAGAAACTCGTCCCTCTCCCCCATAGACAGCGACGAGGCCATGACAGGCAGTTCCGGCTCACACCAGCGAGAAGCCAGTATAGGAATTGCTCATTCCTGCCCAAGACAATCAGGGACTGGAGCAAACTTCCAAAAGAAACAGTTGAGGCGACAACACTAGACACATTTGCGTCTATTGCCTTAGGCCTTCAAACCCCAAGTCTATGATACCCGCACTAAGTAGCCCTTGCAACCAGTGAACTACGTTCATCAACACCAGGTACAGAAACATTGCAAATCCCTTCTACATGCATAGGAGCCAGAATGATCAATATACTGATCGTCGGCCCTTAATATATTCAAGAAAAAGAAGTGCATGACATGAACGCATATTTTGTCAAATTTTCTCTCCTTCCAAATGTTCTTTTCTTATTTTTGTTTTTATTCCGCGATTAAAATAAGTCCATTTCTCTGTATCTCCAAATCTGTAGTAGGTAGGGGGGACAGCGAGTGACAGTTTTGGAATCAGCGGGTCAAATACAGCAAGGGTCAAGTCTAACAGCTGAGCCATCTTATTGTGTGGTTATCCACAAAACTAAGACGGTGTGATTAACGCTAATCAGTTGAGATGAAGTAGGCGAGCTCTTGCTTGTTATCAATGCTATTTTTTTAAAAAAGTTGTTACAACTATCAGTGGTTCCTAGACTGTAACTTGAAGTATCAACTTACATTTAAATTCAACTCGTTTTTTTTTTCTGTTATCCACACACACAAAATGTATCGTATAATTTACAAGTCTCAAACTATGATTAACATGTGACATGTGTAGTTCGTAATTTAAAAACGAAACTTAACACTCATATAAATTAAATAAGGCCAAAAAATTAGTTGTAAAAAGTCTGACTTTATATTTTCTTTAATTATCACCCACTAACTACAATAGGATCAAGAATATCGTGGTTAAATTTAAAACCAAACAGACGATCCTGCCTTTCTTATTGAGCACAACCATCAGAGCAGTACACGATGTTTAAAAATGGCTCAACCACTTTCATTTTCCAGGAAAATTATGCCCTAGCTTTTCTAGTTACTGTCTGATTGTGGGAAAATGATTTGAGATTTTTATTTTTCTCCGAATCAAACCGAAGAGAGGTCCATTGTCTAGTCAGAAAATATTGATAGAGGTAATGACAGATGTTGATGACGCACGGATTGTCTATCCTGGAGTTTTTGTTCGAAAATGTGGCTTGTTTAAATTGACGAAAATAACCAGAACACGTTAAAAGCGTCCAGGACTTTGGACTATGCCATTTGGTGTCTTCAAGATTGTAACATACTGTAACTTTTTAGTATGTCGGTTATGAGTTATGGTATATAAGCTATGAGTTAACAAGACATGAGCTATGTATTATGAGACATCCTATGAGTTATGAGTTATTTGTTAAGAGATATGAGATATAAGAAATGAGTTATGAGTTATGAATTATGAGTTAAGAGTTAAGGGTTATGAGACTTGAGTTATGAGATATGAGACATTCGTTATTATTTATGAGGTATGAGCTATGAGTTATAAGTTATGAGGCATGAGACATTAGTTATTATTTATGGGATATGAGTTATGTGAAATGAGATATAAGTTTATGTCTGTGTACACATAAAAAGTACATCAAAAAATCAAAATTAGGTCCCACTTTTACATAGGTAGAAATATTTCACATTTTAAATGTTGAAATATTTCACATTTTAAAGGTAGAAATATTTCAAATTTTAAAGGTAGAAATATTTCAAACTTTAAAGGTAGAAATATTTCAAACTTTAAAGGTAGAAATATTTCAAATTTTAAAGGTAGAAATATTTCAAATTTTAAAGGTAGAAATATTACACATTTTAAAGGTAGAAATATGTCACATTTTGAAGGAAGAAATATTTCACATTTTAAAGGTAGAAATATTTAACATTTTAAATGTTGAAATATTTCACATTTTAAAGGTAGAAATATTTCAAATTTTAAAGGTAGAAATATTTTACATGTAAAAGGTATTACTATGTCACATTTTGAAGGTAGAAATATTTCACATTTTAAAGGTAGAAATATTTCACATTGTAAAGATCGAAATATTTCAAATTTCTGATTTAAAAAAACATCAAATAATTAACTAGGAAGCCTTTATTTTTTCTTTCTTTAATTGCTGATCAAAAGTTTTGTGTTATAGAATAAGCATTTAAAAATATACGTACATACATTGGCAGTAATCATTACAATCGATCATTGTGTTATGGTCAGCACCTACACAGCACATTTTGTGATAATGTTAAATCAGTAATCATCTGTCTATGACGCAATGTATCGCCATGCAGCAAATAAGATCACCGAAGAGAAGTCACCGTTCAGTGAAACAACTTTCAAATCATCATGTGCCCCATTTACTTAAAATTTTAAAAATTCATAAAGTTGACTAAAATATTTTTTTTACAGCAACTAAACTCTTTTAAATCATAATCACCTGTGCTAACGCCATCAAAGTTATGGTGACCATTTTTTTTCTTCGGACGGTACTGGTTATTTTGGACCTTTGACCTGGTTTGTCGTCTGCTAAAACCTGGACAGTTTAATTCTGCAAACCTAACAACACAATAATACAGGTTTTAATTGATTAAAAGATGTTGCACATCACATCTGACCAGGACTGCCATTCAATTTTTTTAATTCTCAAGATTTGGTCAAAACATTTCCCAAGATTTCCCAAGATCATGAAAATATATAAGATTATTTTTAAAGGATCTTGTGAATTTTTTTTTAAAAAGTGAGTTTTGGCCCTGAATGGGGTAGTGAATTCCCAAGATCTTGATAAATTTCCCAGGGTGTGGCAGCCCTGCATCTGATATTCAAGCTTAAATAAAGGACACGGCTACAAGAAACAAAATTAATCCAAGTCTTCATAATTCGAAACGAACCACCCCATACAGACGGAATAACTCTCAGTGGAATCACACACACACACACACAAGTAACGCAACAATTTAAAATTTCCCGGCTTTGAAATTTTGGGGAAAAAATGGGGTGCCTTACACAAAGTGCACAGCATGAGCCTTCAGCGGGCGCCACACTTTGTGGCACATCGCCAGCCATGACGTCATCCCCCGGTAGACGAGGACAGAAGTGGAAGAAATCATTTAAAGATTCTGTGGCAGTTCTGAAGGACCTTTAAACCTGCGTTTGTAAAAAGCACACATAAACCGGGAGGAAATGACACAGCTCAGAGAGCTCTTTCTTGTGTGGAGTTTTGGTTAAAAGAAACAAAACCAAATATCGACTGAAGTCATGTGGAAATAAAATATGACTGAGGTACTCATTTCATTATGGAGCTGATGGTTTGTTGGTTGTATCACTTGTGATACGATGTCACGCGTCTTGTCATGGTGTCACGCGTCATGGTACGAAGTCACTGGTCATGTCATGACGTCACTTGTCGGCATGACGTCACTTGTCGGCATGACGTCACTTGTCGGCATGACGTCACTTGTCGGCATGACGTCACTTGTCTTTGTTATGAGATGTATGACATGCTATGATGTTTTTGTTGATGTTACTTGTCATAAAAGGATGCCACTTGTTATAGTGCGAAGCCACTTGTCATGTCATGATGTCACTTGTCATGTCATAATGTCACTTATCATGGCAGGATGTCACTTGTCATTTTATCGTTTCGCTCGTCGGATTATGAAGGAAATGTCTTGTTCTGACATCTTTTGTCATGTCATGACGTCATGCTGTCTGGTTTTCTTGGCCACATGTCTGTGAACCTTCAATGGTGTCAAACAAAGCTTCACAGGTCAACCCACTTTTTATCTGAAGAGTACCACACGTGGAAAAATTCTGTGTACGGCAGTAGATCTTTTTTTCTTAGAGTATCCGACAGTCGTCGTTCGACCTTCGCCTTTGTTGATACACCATGGACGCAGCAAGGGCAGCTTGGGCAGCTTGCTGTTGAACTTCTGCGAAACGCTCTCGCGCCTGCCTCTCTTCTTCGAGCCTCGCTGCTTCCGCCCGCATCGCCGCGTCTTCCAGTTCCTTCAACTTCAGCGCCTGCAGCGCCCGCTCAATCTCCAACGCGGCATTGTGTAATCGAATTCGCTCTTCTTCTTCCATTTGCCTTTGGACTGCTTGCATGTCAGCATGGATGCGCTGATGGACCGCCTCGACGGACTTTTTGATCTTGGAGAGCACACCAGTTCCTTTGTCTTGTTGATCGACGGAAGAAGCCAACGACTGCGCGGTCGATAACAAGACTTTCAAATCCTGAAGCCGTTCGTGCAGTGGGGAGGTGCTAATCGATGCTATTCTTTGATTGATTTTCAATATTTCGGTGTTCGTGTTTTCACGAATGGAGGGCATATTCAATTCCACGATATATCGTTCTCGCGAATTTTTTGCATCGTCAAAATCGATACCCGTGTAACGAATACACTGCAGCTCTCCAATCAGCGAGATCAGCTCATTCAACTTCGTCCCTTGCTTGCGTTTATCCCTATTGTCAAACAGTACCACTCGACCTCCGCAATCTTGCATCAGTTGTGACAGTTCCCCCACCTGCTCGCTACACCAGTCCTTAAAACATTTCCCCGATTCCTCTGGATCCATTTCAAAAATGTCTCCGCACGTGAACACCAAGATGCAAAATTCCCTGACGAACCTCTCCCCCAGGGCTTTCTTCAGCAATGCAACACTCGTGGAATCCTCCTCGGTGAAACGGGTCCCGTATCTCTGCACCAGAAGCACTGCGTGGAAACCCTCCGGGGACTGCTGCAGTGCCAAAGCCAAATTCCCGGAAACTATGCCCATGGCGTCGTCAACTTTCGATCTCGTGTCGGCGAGTCCGGGAATTTCCACCACTTGAATGACGTGATCGTTGAATGTAGCCCTCTGTGACTGGACGTTGGAGGTGACCGATGTGGTGCTGGATGTGGAGTCGAAGGCTTTGAAGCCGAGGATCGTGTTGGCGGTGGCGCTCTTGCCATTTCCGGTTTTGCCAAGAAGGAGGAGGTTGAGATCTCTCGAAACCTAAAAGTAAAACAGCAATAATGTTTGGGTACTTGCGTCACGCGTTGGACCACTTTAATAATATAAACGTTTTATTCAACCGAGCAAACCGAAACTATGATATACCATTCCAATTCGCGCTACTACGCATTCCTGCCCATATAACACAATATTGCAACAGCTTGGCCAGAAAGCTGTGCCAAGGAGTGATAGGTGCAACACCATGCTGTTCGTTTAAAAAAAAAAAAAGAATCTGATTAACAATACAAACTACAAACCAAACACACAACAACAAAAACAAGTAATCCCACTTTGGATATTAAAAAAAAAATTACTTATCCCATTGGAGATGCAAAAATTACTTTTCCCACTTTAGATAAACAAAATTACGTTTCCCATATTAGATATAAAATTACTTTTCCCACTTAGGATAACAAAAAAATTCCTTTCCCTACTTTAGATTTTTTTAAAATACTTTTTTTTTTCCATTTAAGATTTTTGGAAAAATTACTTTCCCAACTGTAGATTCATTTTAAAATGAGATAGTTAATCGATTCAAGGTGCACACCGGTGCATCCGGCGGTGTGCAGGGCAGACGTCGTAACCTCGTCTTATGGTGTTCAATACAATCAGGGTGGTAGCTTACCATGACTTTTCACCGTTCCTAGAAGACGCCGCCAATCAGAACTCTTGCCTTGTAACTGCGGATAATCTGGAATGAAACATTTCCCGGTGTTCACAGAGTGCTTTTGCATTCAACATAAAAATGATTTGTGCACAAAGTAACCGAGTTCAAAGACTAAACTAAAGATCCCAAAACGAATCCATTGAAAGTAAAATACATCAATCAGTCGTTGTTTTTGCTTAGTTGTATACACGTGCGTTAAGATGCCCCCCCCCCCGTAGTTCAATCTGAGCACCAATATGTCTGAGCGTATCCGGAAGTTTGATCGAAAGACATTTCATCGACGGTAAATTGATCGACTGTAATTTGATCGAACGGAAATTCGGTCGAATCTTTAAAAAAAAAGTTTTTACGTTAAAATTTTGATTCAAATCTCCTTTTGAACGCATTATTTTGTTTTACTATATTGTATAGTGTGTTCAAAAAGAAATTTGACGAACATTTTAACGTGAGAACTGAAAAAAAAAAATATTCGACCAAATTTCCGTTCGATCAAATTTCCGTCGGTCAATTTACCGTCGACGAAATTTCTTTCAATCAAATTTCCGGTAACCATGTCCGAGAGATTGAAACTTTTGTTAAAATTAGCTCAAAGAGACCAACGGCAATAAAAGATATTGACAAAGATGAAGCTGAGTTAAATACAAAACTTGGTAAAATATTAAGGATATCAACACTAATGTTTTAAACGAATAGACTACAAATATAACTCTATATAGCAATAGCTCTCTATAAAAATAACTCCGTATAAAATAACTTTATATAAGAATAACTCTATATAACAATAACTATATCACACAATAACTCTATATAGCACAATAACTCTATATAACACAATAATTCTACATAACACAAGAACTGTATACAAGAATGACTCTATTTAAAAATAATTCTATATAATATTAACTCTAAATAAGAATAACTCTAAATAAGAATAACTCTATATAACAATAACTCTATATAACAATAACTCAATATAACGATCTCTGCCTAACTATAGGAGCTAATTCTACCCACGGTGAAAATCTATCTCAACAATTAAAAAAAATTAAAATAAAATAAAATAATAAAAAACTTAAGTGTTGCCAGTAATATAGGAAACGCTTCATAAAATAAACTCACATTTTTATCACTAGAACAACGTGATGTTTTGAAGACAAGTGATTTAGTGAAGTCGGAGACCCCAAGACTTAATACTTTCAAATTCACATGAACCCGGATACAAGAAGTCTCATGACGTGTGAGCTTTTCGGCTCAAAGAAACGGGCTTTCCCGAAAAGTAGCACGGCCAGTACCGTTTGGTAACTTTGATAGTAACAAAAGTGATGAGTAGTCCCTAACTTAAGATACCGCTATGACACCCCCACCTCAATACACTGATCGAGGATTTTCCTGGTTGGGGTGGAAAAAAAGGGGGGGGGGGAGTTTTACAAGTAGAAAAAAGGTGTTACTTTAAAAAAAAAATAAAAAATAAATAAATTTACAAAAATATAAAACTACGTACGTAAGTTTTCAAACA
>CAXITT010001203.1:90645-139919 GCA_964033795.1 Lymnaea stagnalis | reverse complement strand
AATGTGATGATTCTTGTAGAACATTAAATTTACTTGTTTGAGAAACTAATAAAGTTTTGGAAATATAACTTCAAGTAATACTTGGCATTCCTTTATCTGTTGTTTTTTTTCCTGGTTCACAGTCATTGTGCGGGGCAAACCTGTTCCAAACATCATCACTGACACAGGAATCAGATTAAAAAACGATTAATATGGTTATCGTCTGATGTTTCACCATCAATAATTTATTCTGCAATAAAAAGCTAGTTTGCTTACAAACTTGACGACCTACGTGGTATAGCAACAGTAGGTATATTATATTAGGCGTGGCCATTTATTTTGCAAACGATTCCACATATACAAAAATGTCGAAAAAAAGAGGAAATGATATTAACCGGAAGGAAGTAGATATATTTATCCTTGGTTTGACAACATAAAAAGTCCAATGGCCGTAAGCAACGAACAAATTTAAAGATGTTGCATTCACGATGTTACCTAAGTTTGTTTTGTCTTTTTCTTTTCTTGTCTTTTTTTTTATATTACAATGAGAATCAATAAATGATCATTTATTTAATTTAGTGATCATTTTGGCTCCTGGTTTGAATTGAAAGTTAGCCATCTTTTTGTTGGGGGTTTGACTGGGCTTTGGCTGGAATTGAACTCCCGACCACCAGTTTGAGAATTGCTCAGTTTAGACCATTCGGCACTCCAGCACCAACGCTTTGGTCCGTCTTAAAAAAAAAGACGGCAGCATGACTTCTTGTACGTCCGCACCTACGCGTTATGTAAGACCTCACGAAACAGATGAATTGCCCCAACGAGTCCGACCCCATGATCCTTTACTGCGAGGGCGGCTGCTGATTTTTAATGTTGGGGCGCCCCATAATTAAGATCAAACTTATCCCCAAAAAATTTCCGGAAAAAAAACGTAAGACACTATGTCTAATTTGTATTAAAAGAAAATAATTTAATTTAAAAAAAAAAAAGTTGTATTAAATATGGTAAATTAAAAAAAAAATAAAAAAAATATATAAAGCATAAATTTTATAAGTTTGATCTTAATTAAATCTAAACCATTATGGATTGTTCTGTAACTGGTTTAGGTTGCCCGGTGCAAAGGTTCTGCCTTTTCGTGGCGCACCGGACTAGTAGGGTTTCTATAACCCGAAGCTAAAGAACCTGGCATTTTCTGCCAAAACCAAATGTCGCCTTGAACAAGTGTTTTGAGGCGAATACCCCCCCCCCCGCCCCAAAAAAAACAAAATGAAAATAATTTTATGAAATGGTTTAAACTTGGTAAAATTTCGTTTAGTTTACCTACATCAGTAGTGTTAAATATTCTAAACTAAAAATAGTTTAATTAATCTAAGATAATAAATTCAATTAATCTAATGTAAACTTATCTAAAGTAAAATAAACGATTAGTAACTAAACTAATGTAAATTATTGAAGTCGCGTATTATTATTCAACCTGAGCTGAAATAGTCTCAACTTAACTAATATGAAACTAACATAATCTTAACTTAAAAAAACAAAAAAGATCTAAACCAAACTATTCTAAACTTAACTAACTTTAAACTAATTTAAAGTAGGTGGCCAAACGGGAAATGAAATATTAGCAAACATTATGTAAGTAGGTAGCAATATGGAACATGTCTTTTTGAGAACTATTTAAATAGGAACTTATACAGAACCTATCGTATCTATCATTCTATAAGTTTGTAGCCATATGTCTATTTAAAAATAATAGTAGTAGGTAGACATCTTGAACTTGTCTTTTTGTAAAATAAAATATGTTTGTGAGATATGTAAAGAATATTCAGTTTGACACCTGTTTGCTCATCAAATTATAATTTTCAACAAGTTCGGAACCTTATGGCATCCTACTTATATAGTTTTCAACTATTCGGTATCATTATGGCTATCTACTTATAAAGCTTTCAACTAGTCGTGATATTTATGGCTACCTACTTATATAGTTTTCAAATATTTGGTATCTTCATGGCTACTTACTTATATAGTTTTCAACTTGGTGGGATCTGTATTGCTACCTACTTATATACATCTTAAAAAGTTGGGATCTTTATGAATACCTACTTATATAGTTTTTAATTTGTTAGGATATTTATGGCTACCTAATTATATAGTTTTCAACTAGGCGCGATCTTCATGGCTACCTACTTATATAGTTTTCAACTAGGCAGGATCTTTATGGCCGCCTACTTATATAAATTTTAAAAAGTCGGGATCTTTATGCCAACTTCAAATAAAGTTTTTTATTTGTTAGGATATGGATGGCTACCTAATTATATTATTTCAACTAGGCGCGATCTTCATGGCTACCTACTTATATTAATTTTAAAAAGTTGGGATCTTTATGGCTACCTATATATATAGTTTTTAATTTGTTAGGATATTTATTGCTACCTAATTATATAGTTTGTGACTAGTTGTGATCTTTATGGCTACCTACTTATATAGTTTTTAATTTTTTAGGATATTTATGGCTACCTAATTATATAGTTTTCAACAAGTTGGGATCTTTATGGCTACCTAATTATATAGTTTTTAATTTTTAAGGATATTTTTGGCTACCTAATTATATATTTTGTAACTTGTTATGATCTTTATGGCTACCTACTTATATAGTTTTTAGCTGGTCGGGATCTTTATGGCTACCTACTTAAGTAGTTTTTAACTGTTGGGATCTTTATGGCTACGTACCACTGACTTCACCAAATAAAAATCGTGATGACTACATTCAATGATTTCTTTTTATAGATCCTTTGGTGGGTAATATTAATATTTTATTATGTTTTACTGAAATTGTTATTGGAAAAAAAAATATGTTTTGATAAATGGGGTGAATCGTTGTATGTATTAATTCATACAGTTCTCACACTGTCATCGGTAAAATACATTTGTATTAGACATTAATTATGACATAGAATTATGAGTTAAAGAAAGTACAAAAATAGAATTAAGAGTAAGATTCTACTATCTCTTTCTTTATCTCTCTCACTCTTTCTCATTATATCTCTCTTCATTTCTTATATCTCTTTCTCTTATTCTCTCTCCAACTGTCTCTGTTTCTCACTCACTCTTTCTTAATTTATCTTTGGCAATTTTCTCTCTTTCTGTCTCATTATATCACCCTCTAACTCTCTCTATTTCTCTCTAACTCAATTTATCTATCGGTAAATCTTTTTTCTATCATTCTATATATTTATATATATATATTGTCTTTCTCTATCTCTCACATTCTATCTTTCTATGAATCACTCTCTCACTATCTCTTCATCTCTATCAAACCTTTGTCTGCCAGTCTCTCTCTATCTCTCTGTCTGTCAGTCTCTCTCTATCTCTCTGTACATCAGCCTTTCTCCATATCTCTAAATTTCTTTGTTATTCTTTCTGTATCACTCTCTATTTCTATACATCTCTCTCTATCTCTCTTTCTGTCATTTCCCTGTCTCTCTCTTCCTCTCTATTTCTCTCTGTCTTTCAATATCCCTCTCTATCTTTATTCATCTCTCTCTATCCTAATGTCCACCTCTCTCTCTATCTGTATCCAGCTCTATAAATCTCTATGTCTGTAAGTCTTTCTCCATCTCTCTCAATCTCTCTGTAATTCGTTATCCTTCTCTTGCTTCTTCTTCTTCTTCTATATATTAAGGGCCCACGATCAATGTATTGATCATTTTGTCTCCTATTCAATGTTGTTTTGTACTGGGGATTTCCAATGCTTCTTTGCCTGATGTTGATGAGGATATTTCACTGATTGCAAGTGCCACCTTGTGCGGGAATCATGAACTAGGGGTTTGGAGGCTTCAGGCAAATGACACAAATGTGTCTCGTTTTGTCGCCTCAACTGTTCCTTTTGAAAGCTTGCTCCAGTCCCTGATTGTCTTGGGCAGGAATGAGCAGCTCCTATACTGGCTTCTTGCTGGTATGAGCCTGAATTGCCCTAGCATCGCCTCGTCGCTGTCTATGGGGGAGAGGGACGAATTTGTGTTTAATACTGGAACAGTGGACCAGCCCATTAGTTATCTTGTTCATCATGGAGAGCAAGGATTGTCGTCGTCGTTCCTCCAATGGTGACCAACCTAGTGTTAGAGCATGCTGCCAAAACTAAAGGTATTGCTGTAGTTGTTCAGGGCAAAGCGTGCTGCCCGTCGCTGGACCGCCTCCACCTTGTCAATGCTCTTCTGGGTAAATGGGTCCCAGACTGAAGATGCATAATCTAAAAATAGACGGACAAAGGCTTTATATGCTCTTTCTTTTACGCAGGTGTTGCAAATCTTTAGATTTCGCCTTAAGAACCCCAGGGTATTGTTTGCTTGGTTACATACATTGTAAATGTGCTCGTCCCAGCGGGCCTCTCATTAATTATCTCTACCAAAAAAAAAAAAAAAAAAAATCAATTTCAAATCTTAAATTTAATTAATAATAATTATTAGCATCCCAAATTATTTAATTTCATGAACAATTATGGGAGATGTTGTGGATTAGAAAAAAGGGTGAACTTTCATCCATATATATAATTCGCCAGCAAAAGTCGAACAAGACGGATGAAACAAGACGCAGGCTATTTATATATACGCCTGAGTTTCTTCAATGATGAGTTCACTAGCGCCTAAAATATAATTCCGATAACTACGCTAAATGATATATATATATATATATATATATATATATATATATATATATATATTTAGTAACGCAATTGTGTTTGGTGCGTAATATTTTCTTTTCGGAAATGAAATCGTCTCAATTTAAGTATTGTAAGGAAACCTTGTTTGCTCTCTGCCAACCTTCATCTATATCTGGTATTCACTAAGCAAGCAAATCAGACCAAAACATTTGATGATTATAATCGTTTTCTTTTTTGGCTGACACTTCGCTTATACTTTCTCTCATCTCACAACTCTGACTGCCCTCTTCTCATACCGTCGGAGCTCTCTCTAATGTCCGCCTCTCTATCCGGCCGAGTTCTATCCAGTCCTGTCCAGAGGTCCCTATTAATAGGTCCCTGGTCCATAGAGTTTCTTTCACAGGTCTGTAATCTGACGCGCGCGCCCCTTGATCCGTCGGTCACTACCCCCACCCCTGTCGCCTCCAGGTTACCAACCAGTCGTCCCAGGGAAATACCCTGGTCAGATGGCCGGTACCCTGCTGTAAGATCTGACGCGCCCAGTCCTTTGATCAGTCGGTGCCTCCAGGTCCGAACGTGCCCGGCCCTTTGATCAGTCGGCGCCTCCAGGTCCGAACTCTCCACAATATATAACATCCTGTGTATTTTGAAATAGAAAAAAATGGTCTAGATATTTCCATTAATTGTATATTTTTACTAAAAAGTGGTATACAAAAAAACAAACAATGCAGACTTGTCGAGCCGTTGAATCGGTTGTGTTGTAATTATCCCCTTATGGCAATGATTGTCCACTTGTCTGGCCAATCCCTCACTTGATCCCACGAATATTGATAATAATAATAATAATAATAATAATAATAAAGTTCATTTCAAAAACACGCTTCATCCCCAAAGGTTTAAAGTGCGGTACAAAGTCAACAAAAAACAAATCTATAATTTACCACATTTAAAACAAACGCAACACTACAAAAACTAATTACAAGCATACAATGACAAAGTCTTTCTAGCCATTTCAACCATAAGCAACACAGCCATTATGCATTAACTGGAAAATAAGGTAGACAATCATCCCAGAAGGTGTTTTCAAAATAGATGTGCCTTTAGATCGGCTTTAAAAACTAATTACAAGCATACAATGGCAAAGTCTTTCTAGCCATTTCAACCATAAGCAACACAGCCAATATGCATTAACTGGAAAATAAGGTAGAAAATCATCCCAGAAGGTGTTTGCAAAATAGATGTGTCTTTAGATCGGTTTTAAAAACTAATTACAAGCATACAATGGCAAAGTCTTTCTAGCCATTTCAACCATAAGCAACACAGCCAGTATGCATTAACTGGAAAATAAGGTAGACAATCATCCCAGAAGGTGTTTGCAAAATAAATGTGTCTTTAGATCGGTTTTAAAGGACTGCAGTGTCTGGTTGTTGCTGAGATCGACAGGAAGGGCGTTCCTAATTGTTGGACCAGCTAATGCGAAAGTGCGCTTTCCGTAAGTCTCAAGGCAAACACGTGGTGTCAAGAGTTTGCCACTATCGGATGAGCGGAGCTCTCTAGTGGGTAAATATTACATCGACAAAACTAACGCGTCATATCCCCTTACACAATTACGTCACAACACTCTCACACAAAAATGATACAGCTACACGTAAAATCTCTAAATCAACATCTTTCCCTATCAAACATGAACAAAATCATCTACACATAACAACAGTGATTCTCATACACTCGACATGTCCCCCCTTTTCCGCTAGATTCTACTCTCCGAGTACAATCTTCCAAAATGAAAAGTCAGGGTATGGAATCACTGTTGGGTCATACAGCAAGTAACAATCTCAAATAAGCAATCCTATAAGTAGTATAAAGTTTACAATCATTAATTTAATTACATAAAAATAGCATCATGTCCTAAGTCATCAGAGCAATGTTATTGCAATACCATTTCACAGCAAAGACAAATAAAATATCAAAGCCCTTCACCATTTGTAACATCGGTTTATACTTCTAATTACATGGATTTTACTGCTATAAAAAACAAAACAAATGTTGGGTTATTCGTATGGTATTTAGGTAATTACTGATCATAATTAGCATCTGACTTTAACAACACTGACTCGTTAATTAAACATTTATAGTGTCAAAAAATAACATCAATAATCATGTCAATATCCGTAAATTCACGTGGACAGCCACAAATTGTCCTGTCTACTACTGGGCCCCCAGGGCGGAATACCTCGCTTGTCCAACGCCCGGTAAAAAGTGTGCAAACCTGCATTCCAATTAAATTCTATCCAGTCAACCAAGAAGTGTCTCACCACACATGACACCAGTTTAACCCACAAAAGCAAGACGCGTGTCATGCCCAACACCAATGCATGACCCATGGGCACACCACAGTGTCCACACAAACCAGCGATACGAAACAAGCATGTCACGCACAACACCAATGCATGACCAATGGGCACGCCACAGTGTCCACACAAACCAGCAATACCAAACCAGCATGTCACGCCCGACACCAAATCATGCCCCATGGGCACACCACAGTGTCCACACAAACCAGCAATACCAAACAAGCATGTCACGCCCAATACCAATGCATGACCCATGGGCACACCACAGTGTCCACACAAACAAGCAATACAAAACAAGCATGTCACGCCCAACACCAATGCATGACCCATGGGCACACCACAGTGTCCACACAAACAAGCAATACAAAACAAGCATGTCACGCCCAACACCAAATCATGACCCATGGGCACACCACAGTGTCCACACAAACAAGCAATACAAAACAAGCATGTCACGCCCGACACCAATGCATGACCCATGGGCACACCACAGTGTCCACACAAACCAGCGATACAAAACAAGCATGTCGCGACCGACACCAATGCATGACCCATGGGCACACCACAGTATCCACACAAACCAGCAATACAAAACAAGCATGTCACGCCCAACTCCAATTCATGACCCATGGGCACACCACAGTGTCCACACAAACAAGCAATACAAAACACGCATGTCACGCCCAACACCAAATCATGACCCATGGGCACACCACAGTGTCCACACAAACAAGCAATACAAAACAAGCATGTCACGCCCGACACCAATGCATGACCCATGGGCACACCACAGTGTCCACACAAACCAGCGATACAAAACAAGCATGTCGCGACCGACACCAATGCATGACCCATGGGCACACCACAGTATCCACACAAACCAGCAATACAAAACAAGCATGTCACGCCCAACTCCAATTCATGACCCATGGGCACACCACAGTGTCCACACAAACCAGCAATAGCAAACAAGCATGTCACGCCCAACAACAATGCATGACCCATGGGCACACCACAGTGTCCACACAAACCAGCAATACAAAAATCGCCATCCTCACCTCCCGGCTCAAGGACAATTAAAGGACACAAAAGAAGAAAATGGAAAAGACCATTGCAATATTTATATAGAAATCATCTCATTTAGCAGATAGCGGGATTTTTTTTAATGTTTCCCTTAAATAATGGAACGACCTATTTTTTGAGGTTTAAGTTTAAAGGCTGGGCAAAACAATCTAAGGAACGTGTGTCACGGGCCTAAATTATCAATACAAAGTTTCAGATCTAAACATTAATTGGTTGTGGGTCAAATAGCCGTCCAAGGATTGTCCAAGCCAGCCACGAACAAAATGGAATGCAATTTAAAAAATAAAAAAAAAAACATAAAAGTACCTTAAAGTGTATTGCTACATAGCAAACACATACAAAGTCTTTAAAAATTACAACATAACTCAAAGTGCATCACAATGTTGAATTAACAATTGCTTAATGTCATTTTTCTAACTAAAATTCGAATTGTAGGTATTTCAAATGGATCGACTACGATGTAGATAATTCAAATGTCTACACACTACACCTTAAGGTAACATCCCTTAACGCAGGGATCGAATTCAAGTGAATAGCAGCTTTAAAATCGGCCGAACTATTCACCCGAATTTTTGAAACAAGCTCTGAGCCTTGGTTAAGCATAATTAAAATTATTTAAACCTAGGTAAAAAATTAAAGTCATCTGTTTGGCCTATATAAAAAGCAAGATTAATAAATAAATACCCATAGAAAGTTTTATTACAGGATATGCAATTTTTTAAAGTTTATGTTTCAATTAAAATAATTTATAACAAAATTAAATTAAAATGTTGAAATAAATCCAAAGTGATATAGATATAAAAGAAAACAAAAGTGATTGTTTCCCATGAATTATTTTGTTGATATGTAAAAAAAAAAATAATATTTTTAAACTTTATCTCAATTAATAATATTCATAAATCTTTATTTATTTCTATTTGTTTGTTGAACTCTCTTCTCGGTTGTGTGGGATTTGAGAACAGTGATTACATAAAGCAAATGTTTGGTTTTAAAATTTCACTTAGTTTTACGAACACGATCATAAAGATATATCAATTTCATACTGAATTATTTACAAGTGTTAACAGAGTACAAGTGTATTTGTTAACAAGGAACAAGATTTTAAAATACCGAACGAACAATCAGTAATTCTAAGATTTTCATTTTAACATAATTGGTTCTATTTACTCAGGTTTATCGATTGCTACTTGAAATAAAATATTAAGATCATTCTATTTTTAATGTATCATTATAACACTGACTAAAGCTCCCAGATGAGTACACATAATAAACAATTAAATTAGTATCAATTAAAAGTGCGAATTGGTTATACTATGGTGTCACTGCACTAAATAATTAATTATTTAAACGGATAATACAAATAATTAGAATGTAACACCCATAGCAGAACTAGAGTTGGTGTCATCCGGTGTTGTAAACCTGTAACTCATTGTGCCACCCGGGTTGGTAACTTAAGTCATCGGGTGTGGTAACTCATGGTGACATCCAATGTGGTTAACTCATATTGTCATCTGGTTAGGTAATTATTGGTGTCCTCTGGTGTGGCAACTCATGGTGTCATCCCATGTGGTAACTCATGGTGTCATCCGGTGTTGTAACTCATGGTGTCATCCGGTGGGAAAACTCATGGTGTCATTATAGCCTTTACAGAGCAGAAGTGGAAACTAAGAAGAATCAGTTCAGATGGGATAATAAGCTTAAAACTTGGGAAAAACTTACTGACGGGGATTAGGTAGAAACTGAGGAAGGCGTTAGGAAAACTGGGAGGCCATTAGGGGAGGTTGATGAGAGTAAAGTCCATTTATTAGCTTATGAAAACGAATTAATTGAACGTATTACTGACTTTGTGAAATGAGGATAGCTATCCAGAGGAATCTCAAGCCATTGTAACGGAGTGCAGGGTCACCGAGTTCTCTGTAGGAACTAGTGAGGTGGTAACCATAATAGAAAACAGAGGGGAAGCACGGCATACACATTTTTTACATGTTCAAAATGTGAATTTGGATTTAGTACAGGATATTTTTTTAGATGACATACCACATGATGCTTATAATAGAGTCCATGTAGATTTTTTGATGAAAATGTAATATGTGAATTTGGACAATACATTTTTTTGATGGAGTACAAAATAATACTTGTGATACTCTACGGGCTGTTGATTTTGATAATCCACAACATGAGAGCTGTGATATGACACACGAGAGATGATTTGATAATCCACAACATGAGAGCTGTGATATGACACACGAGAGATGCTTTGATAATCCACAACATGAGAGCTGTGATATGACACACGAGAGATGCTTTGATAATCCACAACATGAGAGCTGTGATATGACACACGAGAGATGCTTTGATAATCCACAACATGAGAGCTGTGATATGACACACGAGAGATGCTTTGATAATCCACAACATGAGAGCTGTGATATGACACACGGGAGATGCTTTGATGATGTACCAGAGGGTTCTTTTGCTTTTGTACAACAGGGAGATTTTGGGTTTATGCGACAGAGCTTTTGTGGAGCGGGATGATTTGGGTTTTAAACAACATTTTGTACGTTTAAGAGCCTGGACAGGTCACGGTGTTTGCGGAATGGAATACGGGTGCTGGTCAAAGGCAGTCGCAAGACGGGCACATACATATAATATAGTTGAATTAGTTAAAATCATTTCATGTGGAGCTATAAGGATAGTTGTCCGGTTGTTGAAGTTTGTAGAATTAAAGACACGGATTGCTCAAAGTTTGAGACCCGTCATATGGATGAGTCTATCTTAGACTCAGAAAATCTGATTGTAGCTAGCAGGTTTGACCGTGGCTACATAGATTTCGTGGAGGAGGTGACATTTTTCTCTGGGGTGGGGTTGGATGACGGGAGCTATGCTGTGGTTGATGACTTGTGTCGTGAGAGTCAGGAGGGTTCAATGGTTGAGAGTGGACATTGCTCTGACTGTGGGTTGAATGAGGATTTTGATTGTTTTGAGGAGGTGAGGGGTTTCCTAGAGCAGGGAGGTGAGGATTGCGAGTCTTCTATTGCAGGTTTGTGTGGACACTGTGGTGTGCCCATAGGTCATGCATTGGTGTTGGGCGTGACATGCTTGTTTTGTATTGTTTGTTTGTGTAGACACTGTGGTGTGCCCATGGGTCATGCATTGTTGTTGGGCGTGACATGCTTGTCTTGTATTGCTGGTTTGTGTGGACACTGTGGTGTGTCCATGGGTCATGCATTGGTGTTGGGCGTGACATGCTTGTCTTGTATTGCTGGTTTGTGTGGACACTGTGGTGTGCCCATGGGTCATGCATTGGTGTTGCGCGTTACATGCGTGTTGCATTTGTGGGTTGAACTGGTCTCATGGGTGGTGAGGCACGTCATGGTCGACTGGGTAGAATTTAATTGGAATGCAGGTTTGCACTCTTACTGCCGGGCGTTGGACAATGGAGGTATTCCGCTTTGGTGGCCCAGTAGTAGACGGGACAATTTGTGGCTGTCCACGTGAATTTACGGATATTGACATTTTTGTTGTTGTTTTTGCCACAATAAATGTTTAATAAACGAGTCAGTGTTTTTAAAGTCAAATGTTAATTATGATCAGTAAATGCCTAGATACGATACGAATAACCCAACATTTGTTTTGTTGTATATAGTAGTAAAATCCATGTAATTAGAAGTATAAACCGATGTTACAAATGGTGAGTTGCTTTGATTTTTTATTTGTCTTTGCTGTGAAATGGTATTGCAATAACATTGCTCTGATGACTTAGGACATGATGCAATTTTTATGTAATTAAATTAATGATTGTAAACAGAATAATACTTATAGGATTGTTTTTTTTAATTGTTTCTTGTTGTATTACCCAACAGTGATTCCATACCCTGACTTTTCATTGTGGAAGATTCTACTCGAGGAGTAGAATCTAGCGGAAGGGGAAGGGATATGTCAAGGGTATGAGAATCACTGTTGTTATGTTTTCATGTTTGATAGGAAAAGATGTTGATTTAGAGATTTTATATATAGCTGTATCGTTGGGGTGAGATTGTTGTGACGTAATTGTGTAAGGGGATATGACGCGTTAGTTTTGTCAATATTGTGATGGAAGATTGATGGCGGATAAACTGGATGAACTGTTTGGATTTCTATATTGAGTAGTGTTTGGTTGGAGTAATTTGATTATCAATTTTGAAATTATACATCAACCATAGTAAATGGAGTAATGTTAAATATACTCCTATCTAATTACAAACCGGTTAACATTGGTTGTATTATTAACTGTTGATATTAGCTATAATGTTCGTTGGATCAAGTGAGAGACTTGGCCAGACAAGTAGACACTCATTGCCATGAGTGGATAATTACAACACAAGAGATTCAACGGTTCGACAAGTCTGTATTGTTAGTTTTTATTGTATACCCATTTTTAATAAAACTATACAATTAATGTAAATATCTAGACCATATTTTTTTGAAAAATACACAGGATATTATATATTTATAAACTAGAGGGCTTCTCAAATACGCTAATATTTATCTCTTACATTTTCAATCCCCTTTAATTGAAAACGTTATTTATTTTTTTTTAACTTTACTATTTACCTAAATAATTATATTGAGTATAAATCTTGTGACAATTTAAAAAAGAACAAACACATCTTTTTATAAAGAATCCCTACCTGGGACCACCCCTATTTGGGCCCGCCCCTAACTGTGCACGCCCCATAAATAATCCCAACCCACCCAGGCCCACCCCGACATTGCTTTAATGCAAACGTCTAGAGTTGGGCACTTTGTTTTGAAAGTTGTGTTATTGAAATCATGACTACATCAAAGTGACATTTCTTAATATCTTCTGGGTCTATTATTCTATGATTTTCCTAAAATGTTTTTGACTATTAATTAAAGTTATTTTTGAAAATTCTTAAAAGTTCCAATGATAGTATTCGATTCTACACCATATTTTGTGTAAAATTCAAAATCTCTACCAGAAGTCTTACGCTGTACTTCAAGCGTCTATGTACATTGTTTCATCTTGGAAAAACGTGGTGATTTTATGATTTGTTGGCATAACGTGGTAAGCATAGACTTTGTTGTCATAACGTGGCAAACATGGGTTATGTTTTGAGATGACATTTATTAGTAAGTATATGTGATAACACTTTTATACGTGTACAACCTTCTAGTCCCTAGGGATAGCCCTTGTTCGATTTTATTATTTGTTTGTTTATAGAGATAACTCTCGTATGAATGTATGTCCTGCTTGTGTCTAGGGATACATCTCGTATGATTGTATGACCTGCTTGTGTCTAGAAATACATCTCGTATGAATGTATGGCCTGCTTCTGTTTAGGGATACGTCTCGTATGATTGTATGACCTGCTTGTGTCTAGGGATACATCACGTATGATTGTATCACCTGCTCAGAAAATGATCCTTCATTCAGCTGTAAACTGATACGGCAATAGGCAACCAGGCGATATTAATTGTAAAAGTAACCTTATTAGTCTTCAGCACACAAACATCCAAAGTAAAGAGAACATTGTTCATCTTAACAATTATAATAATAATAAACTTTATTTTAAAAAGCGTGGTCCATAGTCTATTATATTAAAAGACAAATGAAACAATCTATAATAGACCTCATTAAAATACAAAATGCAACATTACACAAACTATATACGAGAATACCCATTCTATGTCTTTCATATCTTGCAACCATAAACAACACAGACCCATACACAGATTACAAGATAATATCGAGTTAGACAACATCACTCCAGCAGGTGTTTGTGGGATTGATATGTCTTTAAATCAGTTTTGAAAGACTCAAGTGACTGGCTACTTCTGAGAGCGACAGGCAGGGTGTTCAAAATTGTTGGGACTGCAAATGTGAAAGTGCGCCCCTCGTAGATTCTCAAGGCAATCACGTTGTATTGAGAGTTTGCCTCCAACAGATGAGCGGAATTGTCAAATTGATACAAATGGCGTCAGCAGCACTGTAAGTTAGAACGGTACCAGGTCATGCTAGCAGCGGTAGGACATATTTGCTATTTTATACTGTATGCGAGCACGGAGCGGCAGCCAATGCACCTCTCTCAGAAGTGTTTTAGCATGGTCAAATTTGCATTTTCAAAGAATAATGCGAGCCGCATTATTCTGTGCTATTTGAATTGTATCTAGGAGCGTAGCTGGAAGACACACCATAGAATATATCAGTAGTCCAAGCGTGATAGCACGATTGTAGACATCAGCCTCTTTGATGCATCTAACATTAAGAAAGGTCTTATATTACTAATTCTGCGCAGCTCTAGAAAATTCTCCTTAAAAAGCATGTTAACGTGATTTTCCATTGTTAGTGCTCTGTCTAAATAGACACCAAGGTTTCGCACTTTTTATAGCAAACTCAATCTGTATACCAGAGAGGGTAAAGGTTTGTGTGTTATTTATATATTTCAGCTTTTTCAGTATTATCAATGGGGATCAACTCGGAATTTTCATCTTTCAATTTAAGCTTGTTTATAGCCATCTTGTGCTTAACTGACTCCACTGTCTTCTGTGTCATACTTAAAAGCTGAGTTATGGAACTGAGCGGGGATCACAGGCTTCTGGAGTTGGTTATCATCCGCAAACATGTGATATAGCATATCAAACTGCTTGATCATGGCACCCAGGGGTTGAATGTACATATTGAAAATCACCGTCTAGGACTTAGCCCTGGGTACAATGAATTCGATGATAGATTGCTTTGCGGTCAAGCCGTTTGAGATCATTGGATCCGATTTGTTAGATACGAGCGAACCATCTCCGGACGGTATCGGTGAAACCGAACGTATTTTCCAGACGTTTGACAAGTATGCCGTGGTCAAACGTATGGAACACAGCCGATAGAACAAGTAACGACAAACAAAAGCGATATCTTTCCTTCACCACAAGAGTGCAGAAGGTCATTTACGACGCCCAACCTGTCTCGTTAGAGTGATGCACTGACTTGAAAGGTTCAAACAAGTCACACACCAAATGAGGTAATTCGGGAGCTGGCGGAGAACGACTTTATCAAAAATCTTGGACATAAATGTTAGATTAGAGAAGGGGTGATAATTTCCCTTCACATTGTGGTCGAGATTCAATTCTTTAGCAGTGGAGTTACAACCGTCTCTTTAAAAGATAATGGAACAATACAATATTTTAGAGACTGGCTTATGATATTAGTTATGATATCGATTATATTCATTTAAACATTCGTACAACAGCCTTGCCGGAAGAAGGTCAAGCAAAAATAAATTTTTCGGGGAGTCAGCCAGGATTTTCTTCACATCGGATTTAGTGACCTCCGAAATTTCGCTCATAGGAGTGCCGTTAAACGGGAGCATCGGTGCAAATGTCAAGTCTCGCCCTGGTCTACGTAACTTTCGTTATAAAGAACTCATTGAGAGTGTCCTGAAGCTCGCCCAGTTGGTCCAATGATGTCTGGCTAGTGTTGAGTTTGCGCAAATTAATCTATCAAACAAAATTCAAAATTGAATTTTAAAATAAAACATATTAAAATTTAATATATCTAAAAAAGAGTGTTCAATAATAAACACCTAATAGCTTCATGATTGTTCTGAGATAGGATGCATTGTTCAGATAAATTAATCTCAAATCGGGCAACAAGTGTCACATTTTATGTGGGTCCTTTAAATATCAAAGAAGAGAAAGAAGAAGAGTTTTGTTTAAATATTAAATCGTAGATGTAAACGAGAAAGAGGAGGTAGGGGGAGGGGGGGGGGGCATTATCGGCTTTAAATAAAAACAACCGCGTTATACTCATAAGTAAAATAGTTATTTCAAATACAAATCATCATGAACAATAATAATTAATATAAGAAGTAGTTATTCTTACGCCGGCGTAAGAAATAATTTATGTATCATGGACACTATTTTGAATGTTTGCTTTACTGCTTGGCATTGATTAACTTATCATTCAGTTTATATATTGCATCCCTATTGGAAGGGATCGAATGTGAAAAACAACTTGTGTGCAAGTTGTTGGGCAAATAGAGAAAATTTAAAAACTGTTTGGTTAAGCTTTTGAATTAAATTAAATTTATTTGATAAACGATATCTCATTGTTTCCTTAAAACTACATAAGAAAGTTTAAAAAGAATACAAATTCGTTTGAAAACATTTTTTTTTAATTTTTTTTTGGAACAATTTAATTTTAAAGACTGTTTTACAAATTAAAAATATGTCTTAAAAAATCTAAGATATATCACACTCTATATATAAATATATTTAAAAATCTATAATTATCTCCCTTTAAAAAAAAAATTGTTTGCTTATCCTTTTCTATTTTTTTTTAATATCTAAGAAAAAAAAATATTTTAAAAAAATGTAATTATGCAACAGTAATGCACTGCAGTTGTGAGAACTGAGATTTATTTTGTATAGTAATTTTTCTTGGAAAAGCATGTTTAAAAAAAAATTCAATATTTATATGGCCTAGTTCAAATAGTGCTGTCAACTTACATAGTGAGTTTGGAGACATGGAGTTCGAATGATTTACTTAGGACTAGTTCAATTAGGGCTGTAAACTTACATAGTGAGTTTTAGACATGGAGTTCGAATGCTTTACATTGGTCTAGTTCA
The DNA here is from genome assembly GCA_964033795.1 of Lymnaea stagnalis. NCBI lineage: Eukaryota > Metazoa > Mollusca > Gastropoda > Lymnaeidae > Lymnaea > Lymnaea stagnalis. The sequence continues at coordinate 123,227 of CAXITT010001203.1, read as the reverse complement.
AATAGTGCTGTCAACTTACATAGTGAGTTTGGAAACATTGAGTTCGATTGTTTTACTTTGGTCTAGTTCAACTAAGTATGTTGATTGTGTATTTTCATTGAACACATGATTTTTGCTTGAGACTTCAAGACTGACAAGTTGTGATTAATATCAGGTTATTTCTATTTGTTGTACTAGTTTTAGGAAACATTCTTCTGGATTTGCTTAAAAGTTGTGTCAAAGTTTATGGAAATGGCAATGTGTAATTTATTTAAAGAACGTTATAGCAGTTTAAAATTTAAAATAAATATTTCATCTAATTATTATTATTTTTTTTACACGATTTGAAGGAAGTTTTTTGTAAACACTTGATATTTACTTTACCAAATTATGCCATTAATGCTCGATTGATGAAAATGATCAGTTTTTAAAACTAATAAAACTGCTCAGACCTATATACAATTTTTTTTTAATATTTCAATACATTACTTTTTACAAATAAAATTCTAGTTTATTAATTTGTTTTCAGCGTGTAAAATGATGTTATGTCTTTGTATAGGAAACATTTGTACAAGGATTTTTAAAATATTTTATTTTTTAATGATTAATTATTTAAACACAAACAAATGTATATAAAAAAATTAACTTAAAAATTGTGACATAGTAAACAATATATGTGTTTCACAAAGCAAGTTGATCTGAGCTGCTTGCAATGTCAAGGCCCTCTGCCACTTCTTCCCCCCCCCCCCGAAACATGCATTCAAAGTTGATAAATTTAAATATCTTATGACCTCTGCAAATGTACTGGTTACAGGGCCCACGCGTTCAGCTCTGAGATTCAGTGAAACTATTTTAGTTTCATCTTGCATCTTTGCTGTTACCCTACTTTTATGTGCACAATCTAAATTCAGGTATGACCTAAAATGTCTTCTTGCTTTTTCAATGATCACAAATTCTCTATAAACTATAAAGACTTCAGGGCTTGTCTAGCCAAAGAAATGAGTATTCTCAAGGACGCCAAAACTTGAAATAGATTTAGTTCATGTTGGGCTTGATAAAAAAAATGATGTTCTTAAATATTTCTAATTTTAGCCCATTGCACTGGAAATTCTGAAAGTTCCTCTCATAAATGTCTGAAAGAAACACCAAATTCAACAAGCGACAAATTGCATCACTTCATTTTGAATTTACCCGACAGTCTTAGGCCCCCTCAATTTCTACTCATCGCTCCCTATAAATGATTCTTGTGAAGAAATGCATTTGAATAATTGCTTGGGGGTGCATTTTTAAGTATACCTGAATTCAAAATTTCTATTTGATATCACAAATTAATTTTTTTATCATCAGAAGGAGGCATTCTTAGGGATCTCTATCGACAAAATATAAAATAAATTAACTCATAAAATTGTTCTTGTTTCTTTTCAGTAATATCCCAGGGAAGAGGTGTGTATTTGTAACATCTCCTACCATTACTTGTTTTTTTGTAAAATCAGATTTAATAATTGCTTTTTGTAGCATCTCTTAGTCAACCATTGCTTTTTGTAACACTTTATTGTCAAAGTGGTGAGACCACTGGGGACCCCCCTGCCACTTCTCGATTGTTCACCAGCATAAGTTATAAGTTATATTTTATCGCTTTCCTTGTCTCCCCTGACCACCTCAGGGCCGATGCTAGGAGGATGTGGGACATTTGGCAAATTGAATCAAGAAATCGGACCATGTCAACCAGTTCTGTCAGATCTCATCAGCTGCATGGAATGATTAGATGTAAGAAAACCAGAGCGCAGTGAACGATAGCGGTATCTCTGACATCCTGCAGGAACGTCAATTGTTACCACATTCGTAGGAACAGATGGTGGGGCCTTGCAGAATTGCAGCCCCTTCTTTGTAGAATTCAGCTGAGATGAAGTCTACACTTCGAGCATTGCAATGTTTTGAGAAAATGCCTATTTCCTCTAGTGTCTTGAGCGAGGAAAGGGTACCTGTCTCACTGAGTCTATTCTTTTTCAAAGTTCACGGACAAGGGCGTTGTTTCAATCTCAAAGTCTGTAAGTCCATCGATATGATCAAATCAACTTTATTATACATTTAAATATGTGTGTTTGTATAATATGTGTCTATGTATATACATAAAAACACAGTAAATTAATTAAAATTGTATGTATTTTTTTATATATGAAGAAGGGTGTTTGTGAAAGTACTTTAAAAAATTGATTACATTATTGAGGCATACACAACGAATCGAACATTACTGACGTCATTTAGTAAAGCAATATGATCATGCACAAGCGATTCTTATTTAATGAAATGAAGTAAAGAATATTTAAAAAAAAAAAATAAATAAATATCATTTAAAAAAAAAAAATTGTTATATGTTTGATCAGATGAAAAGAGACACCATTTATTGTCTGACTGTCATTTTAATACAATATCATGTGAGAGATATCTACATTTAATGACTATAATACTCTTTGTATCAATTTATTTTGTCTCATTATTGGTCTGATAGTGGTTCGTCTTATGGATAAGTCAATTGGAGTAGATAGGGTTTATACAGTAGGTGTTGTTATAGATAAGACAATGGTTGTAGATTGGGTTAATACAATAGTTGTTGTTATAGATAAGACAATGGTTTTAGATTGGGTTAATACAATAGGTGTTGTTATAAATAAGACTATGGTTGTAGATTGGGTTAATACAATGGGTGTTGTTATAGATAAGACAATGGTTGTAGATTGGGTTGATATAATAGGTGTTGTTATAGATAAGACAATGGTTGTTGTATTAGATCTGAAACTACGTCTAAATATAAATCAGAATATGCTTAATATTAAAAGGTTTCCAGTGTTATTTAAGAAAAGAGTGTCTTAAACATGAGGAAAAAGTCCCTTCTCAAAAGTCACTTATATGTTAGTGGAAACATCTGTGAGGATTGAAAACAAAAGCTGCATTCATTTAACGTTACACTGGAACAATACAATACATTAAGGTAACGTGACACTTGATTAATATACTGTTTTAATATAATGTGACTCTGTAACAAAACACTGAATTAATTTTACGTGGTACTTGAGCCATTAACGACATTTATAGAAAGTGGCATTTAAAAACACACTGATTTAATGTAACATGACTCTTTGACATCACACTGTATTGATGTAACGTAACACTTGAATGACACAGTGTATTGATGTTTCGTGACACTTTGATCAACGCACTGTACTGATATAATGTGGTACTTGAGCAATACACAATATTTATAAAATGAGGCATTTAAAAACACATTGAAATAATATAACATGATACTTGAACATCACACTGTAGTAATGTAGCTATAAAAATATAGTTTACGTTTGTGTTCCTATATATTTTATCAGATTGCGATATTACGAATGTGTCCTTAAATTCGTATTTTGTAATATTTGTGTTTATGAGCTAAAGTATATAAATATAATTTACGTATGTGTTCACATACGATTCATCCGATCGTGGAAAAAAACAACCCTGAGTCGTTTTGCGCTTGTCTGCAAAGGTTTCTAAATTGGTCCAATCATTTTAGAATATTCCTTTTGGGGCCGGGACTTAAATATTTTGTTCGTATATATGTTATATAAATATAATTTCTAACAGACCTAATGCATGTGTTGATCAATCACTAGAAGTGCTTGGGCTGTATTTAGAAAATACCCGCGTCTCATATGTTCTCTGCATGCGGCCTGCTCAAAGTACGTTAAAGATCTAATTTGTTTGTGTACGCACCAGACCAAAACTGTTGTCTTTATAAGAATTTTTTCAAAAACATAATTGAAACTTTAACACACTTTCTTTCTTTGAGTGGCGATGCAATGCACTTCACGTTTTTGCTAATTATAAAAGGGACATATGTAAAATACAGTTGATAAGGATGGTGTAGGCTGCTTTGATTGCTTTAGTTGAGCATTTAAGGCTGAATGGTTTTTCATTGCAATCTCTAATGGTAGAGATCGAATTCAAGTGCAATGTCACTTGTAAAATACTTTTTTTTTTTTTCTATTTCATTATCTTTCATTTTATACCACATTGTGTTTTACACCTTAAAATAACATTTAAAAAAAGTGTAATCCCAAACTCTAAATTCTCGGACAGCCTGAACAGCCACTTCCTATCAATCCCTAGATATAGGGATCCAAATCAAGGTAACTACATCTTAAAGTGAGACACTTTTATCTTTTTTTTTTTTTTTTTTTTTTTTTTTTTTTTTTTTTTTTTTTTTTTTTTTTTTTTTTTTTTTTTAAGATTGGGTAATTAACTCAGGCAGCAATAGGCGCATACACTTGGGAAAGCTTAAGACAAGTGATTTAATGGCAGAAACTTGCGGCTTTTCATTTACTATGCATGTAAGGATCCGAATCCAGTGGACTGTCTCCTTTAAGGATAACTCCACTTTTTTTTAAAGTTTGAACTAAACAAAATGTTAACATTATAATAGTGTGTACTAAATTGAACATTTGTGTAAATAACAATTTTTTTTTTAAACATGATGTCTAAATGAGTTGGAATGATAAACAATTAATGTATTATTTTTTCATAATATTTTCTTAACATATGTTTTGAATTATGTTTTGTATTTTAAATCTAAAAAGAGTTTCTAATATAATGTTTGTGTAATTATGTTTGTGGAAAAAAGCCTTAAGTCTGTTGGGCCATACATGTTTTCTGTATTGTGAAAGTAGTGATAGACTTATTGTGTGTTGTTTCTTGCTTATGGATGCTGGTATTGTGTTTAGTGTTATAGCTCTGTCTATATCTACAGGGTGGACTGTACCTGCTTGTATGATTTGTTTAAGTGTAGATTTAGTCTACAATATTGTGTTGCATGCCAGATATAAATGTTGTTCTGTCTCATCAGCCCCTGTCCTGCAGAGTGGACATTCCATGTTCCTAACCCTGTCCTTGTATGGTCTTGACGATACTGGTTTCATGTTGTATATGAGTCTATATGTTATTTCTTTGTCTTTATTTTCGATTTCTTTAATGTGTGTATTTTTAAAAGTATTCTTAGTGTTTATTGTTCAATAAACATGTGTCCATTTTATCCTATTGTAGAGTGGTGTTGCTTGTTTCTTTATTAAATGTGTGTAAATTTCTTTAGTTGTCTTGTGTATAAGTGTTTCGTTGCCTTTTAATGCTTGAATGCATGCCATATGAAAATCCGATTGTTTTCTTCCCATGTAATGGGGTGTGTTGTTATCAATTTTTAGTAACTGTCCTAGCCTTATCCCAATGTAATAATGTGTAAATAAATTTTCCTCCTTCTTTCTAATGGCTTGTCCTATAAATTTAATTCTAAGTGCTTTCAGTTTTGTTTGTATGTCTTGTAAATTAATCCCCCCCCTTCTAGTTTAGATTGGATTAAAGTTGTATTTTTAATGTTTTGTATTGTTCCTTGAAATATGTAATTCCTGATGTGTAAGTTTATTTGTCTTAAAATGGTTGGTGGAGGTCCCCATATGTTCCTCCCCCCTTCTAGTTTAGATTGGATTAAAGTTGTATTTTTAATGTTTTGTATTGTTCCTTGAAATATGTAATTCCTGATGTGTAAGTTTATTTGTCTTAAAATGGTTGGTGGAGGTCCCCATATGTTCACTGTGTATATTGTTTTAGGAATTACATATGTGTTTATGATTGTGCTCCGGCTAAAAAATTGAGTGTGCTGTGTATTTATGTCTGTCAATTATCTTTTTTATTGACTGTTCAATGTTTTGCCATGTTTCTGTTTTTTTATTTAAATATTCTTTTTTCTTACATATTAAAAAAAAATAGAAAAGGATATCCAAAGAAATTTCTCTTAAAAGGGAGATAATTATAGGTTTTTTATATATATTTACATATTGAGTGAGATATATCTTAGATTTCTGGGACATTTTTTTAGTTTGTAAAATATTTATTTAAAATAAAATATTTCCAATAAAATTTTGTTTAAAAACTGTTTTCAAACGGATGTGTATTCTTTTTCTACGTTATTATGTAGTTTTAAGGAAACAATGTGATAACGTTTATCAAATAAATTTAATTTTAATTCAAAATCTTAACCAAAATGCTACATTGATGTCTGAATTACACACTAGTTTTCTTTCAAATTCGATCCCTTCCAATAGGGATTCAATATATGACAATGAATGATAAGTTTATCAATGCCAACCAGCAAAGCAAACATTCAAAATGGTGTCCAAGATACATAAATTCACCGGCGTAAGAAAAAGCAAGCCTTATATTAATTGTTCGTGATAATTTGTATTTGAAATAAATATTTTTCTTATAAGTATAACGAGGTTGCTTTTATTTAAAGCCAATAATGCCCACTCTTTCTCGTTTACCTTTACGATTTACTATTTAAAAAAAAAACTCTTCTTGTTTCTTTTTTTTGTGGATATTTTAAGGACCCACTTAAAATGTGACACTTGTTGCCCGATTTGAGATTAATTTATCTAAACAATGCATCATATCTAAGAACAATCATGAAGCTATTAGATGTTTGTTATTGAACACACTTGTTTAGATATATTAAATTTTAATATTATTTATTTTAAAATTCAAGTTTAAATTGTGTTTTATAGATTAATTTGCGCAAACTCAACACTAGTCTTTGGGCCGACTGGGCGAGCTGCAGGACGCTCTCAATGAGTTCTTTATAACGAAAGTTACGTAGACCAGGGCGAGACTTGACATTTGCACCGATGCTCCAGTTTAACGGCACTCCTATGAGCGAATTTGTATTTTATTTTCCTGGTTTTTAATTTAATCTTAAAATACATTGCTTTAATATTAAAACAAACTACAAAAAGCAACGTTTTTTGCAACTATTTTGTTATTATTTTTTTGTTAAAGGGAAACCATCGTTTCCGTGTGATACATATCTTTGTCAATATCATTGAGGAATTTTGTCATGCATTTTTATTTGATTTTTAATAAGCATTTTATATAAATTAGCATTTAACTACAACAGTTAATGAAATTATTCTTAAAAAGATTTAATAACATTGATTTTTTATCTTTCATTGGATTAACATGCACATTTCGAATTTATAACTTTAATATAAATGCATATTTTATTTATATATACTAATCATCATCATCTTTAAATCCCTTAGTCCTTGGACCGTTGGGGCTATACACATGACATGTGAACTATCTTTCACCATTCGTCTCTGTCGTCTGCACTAAGTACATTATTGCCCAGTGTTAGTCCTGTCTACTCTTTGATGTTATCCTCCCACCTTTTTTTTTGTCTTCCTCTTCTTCTCCCTCCTCTTGTGATGCCCTGCAATATTTCTTTGGCAAGCCCTTGTTTCCTTGTTACGTAGCCGCAACATTATAGATTGCGTTTTTTCACAGTAATCAATAAGTCATCGTACTCCCCAATGGCCTGGCGAACCATTTCTTTCACTGTATTATTGTAGATATTGTCCGTATCGCAGATGCCGAAAATGTTTCTGAAGCATCTCATTTCCATCGCCTTTATTTTCCTTTCAAGATCGGCTATTAATGTCCAGGATTCACAGGCATACAGGAAAATGGAGATGACTATTGAGCGCATCACTCTGATTTTGGTCCTGGGGGCTATATTTTTGTCATTCCATATTTTCTTGAGCTGTGTTAGTGCTGTTGTGGTCTGCGCAATCCTGGAAATCAGTTCAGGCTTGGAGCCTTCTTCTGAGACTATTGCTCCTAGGTATTTGAAGCGGCCGACAGTCTCTAATCTTTCCTCCCCGACCTTAATTTCAGTGGTGATGCCTGCGGTATTATTTGTCATCAGTTTTGTCTTTTCGGTACTGATTAGCATGCCGTAAGACGACGAGGTCTCATCGAGACGCTTTACCAGGTCGGCTAGCTCTTCTTCGTTCCCAGCCAGCACTTCTATGTCGTCCGCAAAGCGTAGGTTGGTGATTGTTCTGCCATCAATGCTGACTGTCCCTTCATGCGCTTCCACAGCATCTGACATAATTCTCTCTAGGAAGATGTTGAATAGGGTGTGGGGGAAACCAGGCAGCCTTGTCGTACTCCAACCTTGGTCTTGAACGATTCTCCGATGTTGTTGAGGAAGACTGCACTGGTGACCTAATCATAGAGGTTGCATATCATGCTGGTGAGGTTTGGGTTGATGTTGTAGTGCCCCATGGTGGCCCATAAAGCAGCATGTCAAACCCTGTCAAATGCTTTCTTGAAGTCAACAAAGACGTGGTATAGATTTAGTTGGTGTTGAGCATATTTCTCACATAGTATTCGGAGGTTTAGAATCTGCTCAGCAGTGCCCCGTCCTTGGCTGAAGCGCCTGCTCTTCAGCAATGATTCTGTCACATATGGTTTTAGTCGGTTCAATATGATCTTTAGCATGACCTTGCTTGGATGACTTATTAGGCTAATTGTGCGATAGTTTTGGCATAGATGTAGGTTTCCTTTTTTGCGTAGGTTGACGATGAGGGGCTGGGTCCATGGTTTGGGCCATTCTCCTGTAAGCCAGATTTTGTTACAAATATTGAATAGAGCACTTATCATTGCTTCTCCTCCTGATTCATCAACTTGGCAGGGATATTATCCACACCTCCGCCTTTCCTGTGTGGAGTGCCTGGACTGCTGCTTCTACTTCTGAGTGGACAATAGGGTAGTTATCATTGTCTGTTGCTGGAGGGACATTTAGGATCTATGGGTCTATCTTTATACTTTCATTATAAAGCTCTAAACAGTATTCAGTCCATCGTTTGATGATATCATTTTCTTCGGTCAAACATTTACCATTTTTATCCTATATGGTAGTACTACGCCCTTGTTTTGCAGTGATTTGTTCTTTCACGAACTGATAAGCTATTTTGCTATTGTTTCTCTTCAAGCAGTTTTCAATGTCGTAGCATTGCTCTTCAATCCAGTTCTTCTTTGCCCTTTTCATACCTGTTTTGATGGCTTGATTAACTGTCCTATATTTAGTGGCCCACTCTGAATTTACCATTTTTGTTTTCTTTAACTGCCTCCGTTTATCACAAAGATCAAGTATTTCAGCTCTAATCCATGGTTTTCGTGTTGGTTGATGTTTACCGAGGATGTCGTGAGCTGAGTCCGTCACAGCTGAGTTAAATTTATCAATCAATGTGTCCATGTCTGGACAGTCAGCATCTATGATGTTAAGCGCTGCAAATTTTCCTCTTTTATTGCTTGGAAGGCTTATGGTACCTTAGGATCCTTCAGCTTTTCAAGGTCGAATTTGATTCTGGTATTTCCTTTTGTGTTTACCCTCTTTAAATTCAGTGTAAAGGTCATCATGACTACCTTACTTGACTATGTTCAATATGAGATGAAGGTTTAACCTGCTCATGCCTAGAAGTCTGAATTAACTCTCTTGACCATTTTCAATCTGAGATAAAGGTTTACCCAGCACGTGCCTAGATGTCTTAATTAACTTACTTGACAATTGTCATTTTGATATGAAGGTTTAATAAAGCGTAATGACGAAATAACTAATCTGAAATATGGAATGACAAAACACGATGCACATACTGATCAATATCTTAATGGCTTGATCGACATGATTGAAATAATATAATTTAAAGTTAAATATAAGAAGTCATTTTAAGTGATTAAGTCCAAAACTCACTAGGTAATTTTGCAACCAAGACTAAAACGACACTAGAAATAAAACAAAAACATTAAAAAAAAACTTTATAACAAAACACGATTTTGTCACTACAGTCGAGCCCAATTATCTCGACCTTTGTTATATCGCCAACCATGTTAACTCGGCGATTGTTTTTGACGTGGAACCGCCAAATTCTCTTTTTGTCTTAGCCCTTACTAACCGGTTATGTCGATTTTCTTATGTCGCCGAACCTTAATACCACCAGCAAGAACAATCTTACCCATTAACCTCGGTTTAAAGGTAATCTTGATCCCCATGACCAATCGTTGGTCTTTAAAATGTGCAAGAAGAAATTACAAACAACAAAGAAACAAGTTTAGCATAATTAAAAAACTCTTATTTTGTTCTCAAAATAAAAGACTTGTGTTTTAGAATGAACCTAGGAGTATTTTAAATATATATGTTTTAATTAGAGTTTTTAAAACACGGTAGAGTCCATGTTATAAATGATAATAATTTGCCGTGTGCAAAAAGTTGTCATGGCCAGCCATTTACGGTCACTTACATAATAGTTATGCAGTTGAACTAATTGGGACTTTCATTCATAAGACTTTGCCTTATGCATACCTTATTAAACTAGTGGTCTGGGAAAGCTGTAATGAAATAGTCACGTGCCATAAATGAAAGTTAAAAATAAGTTGTCCTTAATTAAATGGTATTTTAGAGGATGCGTTGCCATATACTTATATAAACTATATAGCAATTGCGCATGACGAGAGAATGAGGTCATAAAATGTGGAGGCTTCGTCCTAAGTAGAAAATAAAATTTAAAAAACTGCCACGTTAAACATGCAGATTTAAAATGTACTAAAGTTGAAAAGTTGATTCTGATTTCATTTTTTAAATTTGAAATTTGCTCTAAATATCTGTAAACATATTTTTTTTTACTGAAGTACCTGCATTTATTAACGCATTAAATGTACATAATAACATTTTAAAATCATTTTAATACTATGTTGCACTATATATGTTTTAGTTTATCTCAATACTCAGTTATCTCGACACTTTTCAACTTTCCCAGATGCCGTCGACATAACCGGGTTATACTGTACTATATTGTTAAGGTAAAGAATTAAAAGTGATGGAGGAATGTAATTTTTTCATACACTAAAGTAGGAGATATAATAAGAGTTAAACTATTTCTATATTTATGACAAATCGGTTTTCAAATTCCTTGGTACAGCTGATAATATATTACAGGGAAATTGAACGACTGAGGAATTGCGGAAGGGGGTGTGGGGTGTGGTGTGGGCGGTGGTTTGGCAGGTGGGGTGGGAGGGGGTTTTGGGAGGTCATGTGGGATGTGGTGTAGGAGGTTGTGTGGGAGGTGGTGTTGGAGGTGGTGTGAAAGATGATGTGGGGTGTTGTGTGGGAGGTGGTTTGGGACGTGGTGTGGGAGGTGGTGCGGGTGGTGGTGTGGAATGTGGGTGGGAGGTTGCGTGGTAGGTGGTGTGGGAGGTGATGTGGGAGGTGGTTAGGGATGTGGTGTGGGAATAGGTGTGGGTGACCTTGTGGGCGATGGTGTTGGAGGTGGCGTGGGAGATGGTGTTGGAGGTGGTGTGGGAGGTGATGTGGTAGGTGGTGTTGGAGGTGGTGTTGGAGGGTTGTTTTGAGGTAGTTTTCAGGTTTTGTGAGAGGTAGTGTGAAAGATGATGTGGGATGTTGTGTGGGAGATGGCGTTGGAGGTGGTGTGGGTAACGGTGTGGGAGATGGTGTGGGATGTGATGTTGATGGTGGTTTGTATGATGTTGTAGAAAATTGTGTGGGGTGGTCTGGAAGGTGGTGAGCGAGGTGGTGTTTAAGGTGGTGTTGGAGTTGGTGTGGGATGTGGTGTTGAAGGTTGTGGGGTAGGTTGTGTGGTAGGTGATGTGGTAGGTGGTGTGGTTGCTGGTGTGATGAATGTTTTATGATATGCTGGTGATGTATTTTAGAAAGTGGTGTGGGAGGTGGTGTGGAGGATGTTGTGGGAAATGGTGTGGGATGTGTTGTTGAAGGTGATGTGGGAGATGATGTGGGAGGCGTTGTGGGAGGTGGAGTTGGAATGGGTGTGGAAGATGGTAAGGGAGGTGGTGAGGAAGGTGTTGTGGGAGGTAGTGAGGGAGGAAGTATAGGAGGTAATATGGGAGTTGGTGAGGGAAGTGGTGTTGGACGAGGTGTGTGTGTGTGTGTTGGGAAAATGGTGTGGGATGCGGTGTGGAAAGTGATTTGTGATGGTGTGGAAGGTAGTGTTTAAGGTTATTTTGGAGTTGGAGTTGGATGTGGTGTGTGAGAGGGTGAGGGAGGTTGTGAGGAACGTTGTGTGGGAGGTTGTGTTGGAAAAAAGAGTGAAGGAGGTGGTGTGGGAGTTGGTGAGGTAGTTGATGTGGGAGGTTGTAAGGGAGCTAGTGAGGAAGTTAGTGAGGGAGGTGGTGTGGGAAGTGGTGAGAATGTGTGGAAGGTTATGTTGAAGGTGGTGTTGGGAGATAATGAGGGGGGGCTGAGGTAGGTTGTGTTGAAGGTTGTGTTGGAGAGAGTGAGGTAGTTGGTGAGGGAAGTGCTGTGGGAGGTGGTGAGGGAGCTGGTGAGGAAGTTGTTGAGGGAGGTGGTGAGGGAGAAAGTGTTGCAAGCGCTTTGGGAGATCGTGTGGGAGGTTGTCAGGGAGGTTGTTACGGAGTTGGTGTGGGAGTTGGTGAGGGAGGTGGTGTGGGAGAAGTTGTGCGAAATTCTAAGGGAGATCGTTTTGGAGGATGCGAGGGAGGTAGTGACGTAGGTGGTGTGGGAGGTGTTGAGTGAGATGGGTTTCGAGATGGAATGGGAGGTGCTTTTGAAAGTGGTGCGGGAGGTGTTTAGGGAGTTGGTATTAGAGGTGCTGTGGGAGATGTTATGGGAAATGCTGTGGAGGGTGGTTTGGGAGGTCTTGTGCGAGCATGTGTGGTAGGTGGTGTGGGATGTGTTTTGGGAAGTGCTTTAGAGGTGCTTTGGGGTTAGCGGTTAAGTGAGGTGTAGTGGGAGTTGCTCAGGGCGTGGTATGAAAGTAGTGTGGGAAGTGCTTTGTGTGAAGGTGGTGTGGGAGGTGGCATGGGAGGTGGTGTGGGAGGTGGTGTGGGAGGTGGTGTGGGAGGTGGTGTGGGAGATGGTGAGGGAGATGGTGTGGGAGGTGGTGTGGGAGGTGGTGTGGGAGGTGGTGTGGGAGGTGGTATGGGAGGTGGTGTGGCAGGTGATGTGGGTGACGGTGTTGGAGATGGTGTGGGAGGTGGTGTGGGAGCAGGTGTGGAAGGAGGTTTGGGAGGTGGTGTAGTGTGGGAAGTGCTTTGTGTGAAGGTGGTGGGGGAGGTGGGATGGGAGGTGGTGTGGGAGGTGGTGTGGGAGGTGGTGTGGGAGGTGGTGTGGGAGATGGTGAGGGAGATGGTGTGGGAGGTGGTGTGGGAGGTGGTGTGAGAGGTGGTGTGGGAGGTGGTATTGGAGGTTGTGTGGCAGGTGATGTGGGTGACGGTGTTGGAGATGGTGTGGGAGTCGGTGTGGGAGCAGGTGTGGAAGGTTGTTTGGGAGGTGGCATGGGAGGTGGTGTGGGGGTGGTGGAGATGTTGTGTGAGGTGGTGTGAGATGTGGTGTGGGAGGTGGTGAGTGAGTTGGTGTGGGGGTGGTGTGTGTGACGGTTTGGGAGATTGTGTGGGAGGTGGTGAGGAAGATTGTGTGGGAGGTGGTGTGGGATGTGTTGGGGGATTTGGTGTGGGAGCTGATGTGGGAGGTGTTGTTAGAGGTGGTGTGGGTGGTGGTATAATAGGAAGATAGTATATTGGCGCTGCATAGCTATGAGTAAGGATCGAATTTGAGAGTACGAGAATACGCCCTCTTTATAGAACAGTAAAATGTTACATCTATTTTTTAAAGCTTTATTAATTAAAATAATCATTTCATTTATATTATAAAATTCCAAGTTTCTTAAAAGCAGCAGAAGAGAGTTAGAAAAAGTATTATTGAGCCATATACTTCTTATGCTTTTATTTTCGTATTTCACTAAAGGTAAAAACACATTGGTACGACACATTTTTAAAAATAATCATGTATTATACAGTGCTTAAATATATCCAAATTAAAGATATAATATGTAACATGCATTCCCCCCAAAACTTTTTGAAGACTGAAATATCAATTCATTATATTTAAACATTTTATTTCAAGATTATAATAAATATAGACATATTTAATATACATAGAATAAATAAATAAATATATTATATTTATTTATTTATTTCTATAACACAGAAGCAAAAAAAAATAGATTCTATGTACAGTTGTTTAGTTATATGACCGTAACAACACTAAAGTTTTAGAGGGAGAGTATTTTCTATCATTTTAGGGAAATTGTGTTAAAAAATAGAGCAGATATAGGTTTATTAAAATGTCGAAGATCAAGATAAATGAAATTGTTAGTCATTAATGAAAGTTATTTGATATTAGACATGGGTATCATGTTTACATAAGTATGATATATGATTCATGTTTACATAACTACTATATAGGAATCATGTTGACTTTAGTGTAATATAGTATAAATGGAGGAATCCTGTTTACATAAGTATGATATTGGAATCATGTTTACACAAGTCTGCTATAAGAATCATGTTTACATAATTATAACATAAAAATCATGTCTACATAAGAGTAAGATGCACGAAAATTGAATAGTTCACGTATTTAAAACTTATTACGAGAGTCACATTTAAGAGTCAGTCTGTAAGTGTATGACTTGGACAAGTTACCTACGAATCATTTTGTAATTATTTTGTAACTTAGACAAGTCATTTAAGAGTTCCTCCGCAACTCTATCGTGGCTTGCACAAGTCACCAAGAGAAAGTAAGAAACAATCTGAATCTATAAATACATTGTTTGTTTACATGCCAGAATTTTGTCTCAAAACTATTTTTTTTTGTTAGATAAATCAATAAAATACGTTCCTAGATTACACATATACTACACCTAGATAAAACCCATGCTAACTATGGAAAATGATGTCAATACATGGAAAAGTTCGGAAGTGAACCGATTTCCAATCGCCTAACGACCCACAATTTTGAACAGGATTTCTGAATATTTCTTTAAGGCTAACATATTCGGCATATCTTTCTTTTTTTTTCTTTATAATAAAATATTATATTTTTTTAACAAATGAGTTTTAACCCTTCTTGGTAATCATGCAATTAAAAATATAGAAAATTGTGTTATGTTTGTCATTTAAAAACTATTTATTCAAGTTGCCACTTAGTATTTATCTGTAAAATATTATTTTAAAAAAAAAATATTTATGTCTTGTAAAAACGGACAGAGGTGTAACAACCATGAATATTGAGAAGACATTTTAATAAATTCTAGCAAAATACCTTTTCTTCGCAGCGGAAAGCCTCTAAGAAAAAAAAAGGTACGAAGTTATTAATTATATGCATATTCCAGATACTATACAACGCATTCCTTGTGGAAATCAAACCTGCCTCAAAACAATGCCAACTTTTTTAGCGTCCGTCTTTGGGACCCCGATCCTGTGAACAGGCCATTTCTAATGAGTCCCTAATCCCATTCTGAACCCGATCCCGGCGCAATCCCTTTTACCAGTGGCGATGATAGTGATTTGGGGGCCCGGGTGGTTTGGCCTCTTTGGGGACCCCTGCATTTTGACGTACGACATTATTTAATGTAAAAAAATTCGGACACTTCTTTGGGGGCCCCCTTCAAGTTGGGGCCCGGGGGGACTTTCGAATTGGGAACCCCTCCCCCTCCCTAGCTACACCACCGCCTTTTACTGTTTTTATCCCCTTTCCGGTGGAATCCTATTTCTTTGTGGCTGCGGATCTAGGGTTAATCCAGATCCCGTCGGTGTCTTGATCCCAGTGAGATCCTGATCTCAGGTGATTCCAATGGTGTCTTGATCCCAGTGAGATCCTGATCTCAGCTGATTCCGATGGTGTCTTGATCCCAGTGAGATAATGATCTCAGGTGATTCCGATGGTGTCTTGATCCCAGTGAGATCCTGATCTCAGGTGATTCCGATGGTGTCTTGATCCCAGTGAGATCCTGATCTCAGGTGATTCCGATGGTGTCTTGATCCCAGTGAGATAATGATCTCAGGTGATTCCGATGGTGTCTTGATCCCAGTGATCTCCTGATCTCAGGTGATTCCGATGGTGTCTTGATCCCAGTGAGATCCTGATCTCAGGTGATTCCGATGGTGTCTTGATCCCAGTGAGATCCTGATCTCAGGTGATTCCGATGGTGTCTTGATCCCAGTGAGATCCTGATCTCAGGTGATTCCGATGGTGTCTTGATCCCAGTGAGATAATGATCTCAGTTGATCCCGATGGTGTCTTGATCCCAGTGAGATCCTGATCTCAGGTGATTCCGATGGTGTCTTGATCCCAGTGAGATAATGATCTCAGGTGATTCCGATGGTGTCTTGATCCCAGTGAGATCCTGATCTCAGGTGATTCCGATGGTGTCTTGATCCCAGTGAGATAATGATCTCAGGTGATTCCGATGGTGTCTTGATCCCAGTGAGATCTTGATCTCAGGTGATTCCGATGGTGTCGTGATCCCAGTGAGATAATGATCTCAAGTGATTCCGATGGTGTCTTGATCCCAGTGATCTCCTGATCTCAGGTGATTCCGATGGTGTCGTGATCCCAGTGAGATAATGATCTCAAGTGATTCCGATGGTGTCTTGATCCCAGTGATATCCTGATCTCAGGTGATTCCGATGGTGTCTTGATCCCAGTGAGATCCTGATCTCAGGTGATTCCGATGGTGTCTTGATCCCAGTGAGATCCTGATCTCAGTTGATCCCGATGGTGTCTTGATCCCAGTGAGATCCTGATCTCAGGTGATTCCGATGGTGTCTTGATCCCAGTGAGATCCTGATCTCAGTTGATCCCGATGGTGTCTTGATCCCAGTGAGATCCTGATCTCAGGTGATTCCGATGGTGTCTTGATCCCAGTGAGATAATGATCTCAGGTGATTCCGATGGTGTCTTGATCCCAGTGAGATACTGATCTCAGGTGATTCCGATGGTGTCTTGATCCCAGTGAGATAATGATCTCAGGTGATTCCGATGGTGTCTTGATCCCAGTGAGATCCTGATCTCAGGTGATTCCGATGGTGTCTTGATCCCAGTGAGATAATGATCTCAGGTGATTCCGATGGTGTCTTGATCCCAGTGAGATCCTGATCTCAGGTGATTCCGATGGTGTCTTGATCTCAGTGAGATAATGATCTCAGGTGATTCCGATGGTGTCTTGATCCCAGTGAGATAATGATCTCAGGTGATTCCGATGGTGTCTTGATCCCAGTGAGATCCTGATCTCAGGTGATTCCGATGGTGTCGTGATCCCAGTGAGATAATGATCTCAGGTGATTCCGATGGTGTCTTGATCCCAGTGAGATCCTGATCTCAGGTGATTCCGATGGTGTCTTGATCCCAGTGAGATAATGATCTCAGGTGATTCCGATGGTGTCTTGATCCCAGTGAGATCCTGATCTCAGGTGATTCCGATTGTGTCGTGATCCCAGTGAGATAATGATCTCAGGTGATTCCGATGGTGTCTTGATCCCAGTGAGATCCTGATCTCAGGTGATTCCGATGGTGTCTTGATCCCAGTGAGATATTGATCTCAGGTGATCCCGATGGTGTCTTGATCCCAGTGAGATCCTGATCTCAGTTGATCCCGATGGTGTCTTGATCCCAGTGAGATCCTGATCTCAGTTGATCTCGATGGTGTCTTGATCCCAGTGATATCCTTATCTCAGTTGATCCCGATGGTGTCTTGATCCCAGTGAGATCCTGATCTCAGTTGATCCCGATGCGCTACCGATCCGGGTAGGATACAGTTTTCTGTGGGATCCTGTTCCACTTAGGGACTCTCTTTACCGATGTTATACATTTTCCTGATAGGATCCTGATCACTGTTTGAGCCCTTTATCCAATGGGATCTCAATGGTATCCTGTTCCCCGATGGAAAAACGTCCCATTATGATCTTGTTTCTCTACGGATCATGCTCAGTTTCCCAATTTGAGACTTCTATCTACATGAGAAGTTGGAGAATATAGGTCATAAAATAATTAATAAAATGGGCCCCCGCCCAAGAGGTAAGAATAGCATGAGTTATCTATCCTTCTGTATTTGAATATGGATAATGAAGAGTATGTGTACTAAGTTTGGTCAAGATCCATCTATTCATGTAGGAGTACTAAGCCTATTTTTACGTATTTAGCTTATATAAGAAAAAATGAAAAGGTCAAGATCCAACAATTCATTTAGCATTATTTGTTGATCATTTTATTTATATAGCTAATATAGGGAAAAATGACATTTTTGGCCCAGAGCCCCAAACGGTATCGAGTTTGGAAATTAATCATGCTTAACTTTTGTAAGTAGGTCACAAGGAATAAGTCAGCTAAATTTCAAGCTTCTATCTACAAGGGAAGTTGGAGAATTACTGATGAGTGAGTGCCTTTTATTAGTACAGAAAAGAAAAAAAAAATGAAAGTGGGCCCCTGGCCCCAGAGGTATGAAAGTAATGCGTTTAGTACCATGAAATGTTTTTGAATATTGATAATCAAGAGTATGTGTACTAATTTTGGTCAAGATTCATCTATTCATGTCGGAGAACTAAGCATATTGATATTTATTAGGCTTATTTAGGAAAAATGAAATTGGCCTCCGGCCAGAGAGGGATGGATATTATGTGTAAATTACCCTTCGGTATTTGAGTATGGATAATCAAATATATTTACATTAAGTTTGGTCGAGACCTAAGTATTCATATAGCAGTATGTGTTAATCATTTTATTTGTATAGCTCATATTAGAAAAAAAAATGAGATTTTGGGCCCACAGTCCCAAACAAATTAAGAATTTTACAATGACACGTGGCTAACTTTTGTATGTGAGCTGTAAGGCATACGCATGCCAAATTTCAGGCAGCCATCTACTCGAGAAGTTGGAGAATTAGTGATAAGTCAGTCAGGGCTTTGCCTCTTGTATTGATATACATGTTAATATTATTGTTAATTAAAAAAGATAAAATTAAATTCACTTATAAAGTTACCTTTTTTTAAATACTAAAAAATGTGTTCATTGTTTTCGTTAACTATTCATATTTTTACATTGCATCCTTACAAGTAAGGATCGAATTTCGGGACAAACCCGTTTTATCAATCCACTGAGAACAGGATTCGTTTTTAGTTAAGCTTTTTAAATTTTTGTTTAAATTTAATGTATGGTACAATTCCTTTAGTTTACAAAAGAGTGCTTAAAAACATAATAAAACACATTCGTGGATTATTTTTGTATTTTGTATTAATTTTTGTATCTGATATCAATTGAAAAAATTATCTTTTCACAAATATTTTGAAAACAAACTTATGTCACAAATTCTATTTTTTTATACATACAAAATATTTATATTGGTATAATTTTGTCCCTTGACACACAAATTAATTATACATTACCTTCACTCAATTTTTTTTAACTTGTATAATAAACCTATAATTTCATTTAGAGCTGTAATCGGGAGTTTTATTTCATGAAATCAGTTCCTATAAATATTTCCTTCCTCTTCAACTTTACAAAAACAGGAAACACTGATTATGGGGGTGGAAGAACTGAAAAACTTGAAAGAATATGTTGTCATCGGTATCGAATCTACGTACTATGTTTCCGCTTGATAGTATAATAGAAATGCAGTCAATTAGCCGCCCGAATAAGTTGCCAGTCAAAGACACACGAACAAAAGACACATTAACCTCCATGATTTAAATTGACTTCACCCAAATTAGCTGAAAAACATATGCGTGATTTTGTAATCACATCATTAGTCGTTTACCTACTACTTTATCCAAGAATTGTACAGATCTAGCTGTTACTTATTCAAGAAAACTCGTTATACTACTTATGTCAACTTTTTAAATAATTGCATTCGCAAACGTCTTATACCAAAAGGTTTTCATACTAATTTTCATCCTCCTGGTTGTGCCTTTAATTCGCTTGATAAATCTAAACTTTTGACCATTGAAAACAAATGTGCTTTTAGTCGCATGAGGACTGTCTTAAACTCGCACAAGCGCTTCATATCTCAACTCACTGATAGGATTCGTACCCTGGAAGAATACGTTAGAAAGAATACACAAGATAATAACTTATAATTCGATCTCATTCGTTTAATTATTCATGGTCTCAATAGGGAACTCTATATTTTATTATCTGATGGAAAAAAGAAAAAAAATTGAAAATCTTAAATCTTTCAAGAATCCTACGGTTACTACAACTCCCGTAACGGAAAATGAATCAAACCTCGTGGTTTGTATACCGACAGATCTTTCACTATCTGAACAAGAAAGATATGTATTGAGTAAATGACCAAAATTTATCCCACTTCGATCATCTAGTGAAAAATATCAATTATTGTAAGACGCACATCGTTTCTTTCGTTCATTAAGAGTACAACTTTACTTTCACGAGACTCCCACTAACCAGGATGAGGATTAATTTCCTGTACGACAACGCAAATCTACATGGACACCTCCACCTGATCAATCTAAAGCACTTGACCTTTACATTAAATGTACAGAGAATCAAATCAAAAATCTACGCCAAACTCCACTCCATAAATCAAATTTATCTAAACCAGAATGGCGAGCACTCTCCCATATCAAAACACGTCATTATTAAACCGGCAGACAAGGGTGGGGCTGTTGATGTTTCGGATAAGAAGCGGTACATTGAAGAGGCCTCCAAACAATTACAAGATAAAACATTTTAAAAGCCGAGGTCCAACGACCCCATTGTCCACAATAATGTAATTGTCGAGGAAACTATCGAAGAACTTATAAGAACTTATTCAAGTTGGCAAATTACCCGCGTCTGCCTCAAAATTATGTATTTGATACAGTGATCTTGGTGAACCATGCTTGTATTTGCTACCAAAGATTCCCAAGGAGGGAAGTCCAGGAAGACCTATTGTCTCAGCTTGTTCTTGTCCTACTGAACTGATTTCGGAGTTTTTGGATACAGTTCTCCAGCCCATAGTTGAAAATTTGCCATCGTATATTAAGGACACTAACCACATGATCAAATCTCTCGCGTCCTTCGTTTTAACTAATGAAACCCATTTACTTTTTTACAGTAGACGTTTCTTTACTGTACACCTCAATTCCCCACACAGATGGACTCACCGCAATGTCATTTTTTCTGAATACGAATCCTAATCCCAAATTTCCAACAAGTGCCATTGTACGTTTGACTGAATTGGTTCTACAGCTTAATTCGTTTGAATTCAATGGCAAATTTTTCGATCAGAACAGTGTTGTTGCTATGGGAACGAAAATGGGACTAAGTTATGCATGCTTATTAATGGGCAATTTGGAACATCTTTGGAGAGAGCACTACCAAGGTCCTTTCCCAGAATACTAAAGAAGATACATTGATGACTGTATATGGATCACTAATATGGATATAACACAACTAGAAAGTTTTATTTACTTCATTGGGGATTTTCATCCAACAATTAAATTCACTTCAATGATCCATAAAAGCACCAACAATTTTTTGGACTTACGAATTAACCTTCATGAGAACAAAATATCTACGTCCATTTTTTATAAACAGACAGTCATAGCTTCTTGCTATATTCATCATTCCATCCTCAATGGTGTAAAAACTCCATTCCATTTTCTCAGTTGCTGAGACTCAGAAGACTATGTAGTAATGATGAAGATTTTGGAGAAAGAATGTCTGAAATGATGGATTTTTTCCGACGCAGATTATACCCCGAAGAAATTTTGAAAGCAGCTGTCACTCGGGTTAAAGTTATGACTAGACAGGCTTCTTTTAAAGCTACTCATTCTGACACTAGCGATAGGTATAAATTGATCTTAACTTTTCATCCCCACAACCTAAAAGCTCGCTCTCTGGTTCTTAAAAACCGATCAATTCTTATGGCGGACCCTGTCACAAATGAGATTTTTAGAAAACCTCCTCTTTTCAATTTCCGGCGGGACAAGAGCCTTAGGGACATGCTAGTTAGAAGCCACCTCCCTGCTATTAAAGCACTTAAAGTCACAAAAATTTGCAACCGTAGCCGTTGTAACTAATGTCCCTACTTGATCGAAACTGATACGATCACTTTCCCTCTGGTAGTATTCAGAATAAAATATGGTTTTACCTGCATAAGTCGCAACGTGATTTACACCATCATTTGCAAAAAGGGCGGCAAACTATACATAGGAGAGACAGGTCGTCGCCTTGGGGACCGTTTCAGAGAGCACCTCTATAACATAAATAAACACGCTCTCTGTCCGGTCTCCAAACATTTCAATACCCCTAACCATAATGGTATCTCAGATATTGTAGTTACTGGTATACTCTATACTAGTAACACTGCAGATAGAATCTATATGGAGAACAAGTTAATAACTAAATTTGGTACGTTGTCTCCATATGGATTGAACCAAATCCATAGTTTTACTTAGCTGCCATGTCTTTTTCCTGTTTGGTTTTTCCAATTATGTTAAAATCATTTTTTTTTCTACTTCTCTTTACTTTGTTTTTGTCTGGTTTTAGGGCCCTCTCCTATATTTTTTCTGTTTTAGGTAGGATATGTATATTGATATTTTGTAAATTTAATTTGTACTTATTTAAATGTGTTTTGTTTGTTTCTACTGATGAAGTCATGTGCCGAAACGTTTAATTGTGTATGATGTATAATTATTATTAAAGCTAACCCATATTGTTCTATTGATACTATTTGTTCGTGTCTTATTATTCTACTTGTTAACATAAGTACAACATTGACAAAGTTACAAAGTAATTAATATGTCAGGATGTAAGTGTACATACGACATGTAACTACGTTATGTTACAGCTATTTTAACATTACATGTACTTTATTTAAAAGTTGCTAGATATAAGTACAACATTGACAAAGTTACAAAGTAATTAATATGTCAGGATGTAAGTGTACATACGACATGTAACTACGTTATGTTACAGCTATTTTAACATTACATGTACTTTATTTAAAAGTTGCTAGATACTGACAAGAAGATTAACTTGCTCCAGTAGTTAGACGTGTAAGCATAGACATCATGTAAAAGACTTTGTGCCGTATGACAATCTTGCTCAAATGTTGAGAGGCGATGCAACTGGATTTTTTGGCGAAAGTTTTATAACTTGAGTATTTATGGGTTTCGATATATTTGGTTTAAATGTCCCTCTTCCTTTTGATATGTAATGACACAATTGTATGTGAACAGTAGTTCAAGAATTTGAACACATTAAATAGTACACAGGTAAATTAATAACACAAAATATGAAAATGAGCACATTGTATAGGCGAAAAGAATGGTTGAACGTGATGATCTCAAAATGTGTATTTTGTGACTCGAGATCTTTTATGGATCTTTTTGGTCTTCGTATGATTTTAAGCAGTCATTGGGGAAAACCGATGCTATACAAAATACTGAACAAGCACTTACTTCTTATGAAGAATTAAATGTATTGTTTTATGCATATGAAAATTAATAATTCATACAAATTAAATGTATTTGTTCAAACCTATTTAACGTGTTATCTATGCATATTATAATATTTAAAAGTTTTTTAAAATAAATATTTAAAAAAAAATAAAAAAGGTAAATTGCAATGACAGCTGGAGTTGTCTTACATTTTTAAAATATTATTTTCTTAAAATATATCTTCCTGTAATTTTTATTTTGCATCCCTGTGGGAAGGGATCGAAATTGAGATAAATCTCAATTTTGCATCCCTGTGGGAAGGGATCGAAATTGAGATAAATCTGGTGATCTATGTGAAGGATACACATCTTTTTGGTTAAGCTTTATAATTAAAATTAAATTTATTTAATAAACGTTATCTCATTGTTTCCTAAAATCAACATAATAAAGTAAGAAAACAATACAACTTCCGCTTAGGGATTTTTTTTTTATTTTTAATTTTATTTTTTAGATTATTGGAACACATCTCTTTACAAAGTAAAAACATGTGTCAATAAATCTAAGACGTATATAGCTCTATATTTTAAAAAATCAAAGCGTCAATAATTAATTCCCTTTCAAACACTTTAGTTGCATATCCTTTTCTATTTTTTTTTTCATTTAAGAAAAAGTATATTTCAATAAAATTGCATTATGCAACAGAAATGCACTGCACTTGTGAGAACTGTGATTCTTTCTATTTAGCAAATTTGTTTGGACAAGCATGTTTTTTTATAAGGTATTATTATTTAATATTTATTAAAAATCTGTGGACTAGTTCAAAGAGTGCAGTAAACTGACAAAGTGAGTTTTGAGACATCGAATTGGATCATTTTACTGTAACGATATTAATTAATAGATTGAAACAAAAATTAATGTTCTTTATTTAAAATTGTCCTTTTTTGTGGTCTTGAAATGCGCAAATCATCAATAACTTGAACAAAATAAATACCCTTCACCGTATAACTTTCAAACGATAGTTGAAACAGGACAGAAAGACTTAAATCTCCCATTGTTGATCATAAATAGATCTCCTGCCATTCTCTTCTTAAACATTAATCTCCTCTCTACCGAAATTTTATGAATCTCTTATTTTAAAATTTAGTTTCAATAGCATATACACCCAAGTGACAGCGCTTCTCTTTCGGAAACAAACTCAAGGCCTCTAGGTTAATCATCACGTTGTCATTAGTTAAGCTTTTAGTCTGCAGATACATGCTTTTTAAGTAAAAACTCTAACTTCACTACAACACATCAATGCTTGGTCTCATTACTGACACCATTGTTTAGCTTTACTAAAACAAATCAATACTTGGTCTCATTACAGAGAAACAGTCCTTTCAAGAAAAACTTTCATAGCACATTAACTCTTAAATATTGTGGTCTCTAAGGCATTCCCAGTCAGATGCGTAGTAAAGCAATGTTTCATATTTACATGAAAGTCCTCATGCATTTTCTTGTTGATGCGTCTCTAATGTACCTTTATGGAGTGTGAAGGTGGTGTATACATTTACAACAGTTCTGATGGTAGGCTCTTAAATATTAACCATATTCATGCAAATACCAAGGTAAAAAGAATTACTTGTCGCTGACAATGACGACTTAACACAACAAAGAAGAATGTCTTCAGCGGCTGGTTAATAACCAGTTACATTTAAATAATGTGATTGGTCTATTAATTAATGTACATAAAAAGTTTTCATGAGACAAGAAGCACCGTCCCATACAAACAAATGTATTGAAGATTAAAATATATATGTTGCTAAGCATTTCACATAACTTGGTTCAACCATCTCTAGTTAAATAACTAAAATATCCTTATCCCATCCTTAAGACACTAGTACATTTTCAACAAATCTTTTAACAACTAACATGACTAAGGCACCATGAAGTCATGGGTGTTGTATGTCTCACAGGTTGGTTCTATGTCTAAGTGACACCTAAACGTTTGAACTCTTCCGTTGTTCTCCAGTTCAGCTTAGAATACTGCCAAACTAAATTCACAGATGCTATCAAATACATTCTTGTACTTTCAGACAATCAAAACTGTTCTGGGGACAGAAACGATTTAAGGAATAATCTTGGTAAAAAGCATACACTAAATGGTTACACAACTCGAGGGAGTTTTGTTTACTCAAAGCTGGTCCTGAATTTAAGAATTTCTGCCCCCTGTCTGTCGAGCTGATCTAAGTAACAGTAGGGTTGATTATAGACGTGTGTCAAATGATTAACATCGGCACGATGGGTTGATTATAGACGTGTGTCAAATGATTAATATGGGCACATTGGGTTGATTATAGACGTGTGTCAAATGATTAACATGGGCACGATGGGTTGATCATAGACTTGTGTCAAATGATTAACATGGGCACGATGGGTTGATTATACACTCATGTAAAATGATTAACATGGGCACGATAGGGTTGATTATAGACTCATGTCAACTGATTAACATGGGCACATTGGGTTGATTATAGACTTGTGTCAAATGATTAACATGGGCACGATGGGTTGATTATAGACTTGTGTCAAATGATTAACATGGGCACGATGGGGTTGATTATAGAGTTGTGTCAAATGATTAACATGGGCACGATAGGGTTGATTATAGACTTGTGTCAAATGATTATCATGGGCACGATGGGTTGATTATAGACGTGTGTCAAATGATTAACATGGGCACGATGGTGTTGATTATAGACGTGTGTCAAATGATTAACATGGGGTTGATTATAGACTTGTGTCAAATGATTAACATGGGCACGATAGGGTTGATTATAGACGTGTGTCAAATGAGTAACATGGGCACGATGGGGTTGATTATAGACTTGTGTCAAATTATTAACATGGGCACACCACAAACTCTGTAAATTAAGTTTATTTATTCCGCTAAGTGCCCACAAAACCTTAAAAATGTCTTTTCCCGTTCAAAAAGTACGAAACAAACATTGAAATCAAACATAATCAAACATACACCTTGTGATTTTCAGTAATACATTTTATAAAGTGGCACGCTATCCAAACCCCTCGACCGATTCAGATTTATCGGAACCCTTGATTTCCGGCCCCTTTCTGATAAATATAACCACCAATCTTGATAATGATAGATACATCGCCTAGTAGCTTAGTAGCGTAGCCATTAGTGCCGGCATGTTTAAAATAAGGGGACAGAATAAATTTGATGCCAATCTCTTAACCCTCAAACACATTATTTTCAATCATGAATACTATGATACCCCATCTTACCCGCGATATGTAGGTCGGAAATGAAACACATTATTTTCAATAATTAAATATTATGAAACCCCATCTTGCCCCGCAATATGTTGGTCGGGAATCCTGGGACTTATGTCAGCTCTGTCCAAACTTGGCTACGTATCTGGCAACAATCACTGCCCCCTCCCTCCCACCCCCCCCCCAAAAAAAAAGAGAGAACATCTGAAATGCTCCTCCCCAATGGTAAAAATGTCTCACATAAACTATGTACATATTATTCTAAATTATTTCGCAATGAATGAAGGATGTAATACGATAAGTAGTTGAATTGCATTTTTTATCACATCCTTAGATGAAGGAATCGAATTCAAGTGGAAAGCAGCTTTAAATAAGTCATAGTAAACTACTTGAAACAACACATTTTTCGCTATTTGAGAATCATTGGTTAAGCATAGTCAATAGTATATATATTCCTGTTAAAATTATAAATGTAACATTTTTAATTTTAATAATTCAAACGATATCAAAGAAATGTTACTATTTTTTTTAGGACAAGTGACCAATTATTGTGTTGAAAAGTTAATTCAGTACATTTGCTTAGCAAAAAAAAAAAAATTCTCACAAAAATTCTCAAATATATCGATAAATAACATTTAGAAAGCGAAACCAATTGTTTCCCTTGAAACACAATTTTAGCAACAAAACTTCTTTTTAAAGAATAGTTTAACAATGTATGTGGAAGCTTGAATTAAGAAACAGGACAATACGGCAAGAACGTTTTGGGCTATATGCCTCCATTAGCAGACAGGACAGGTGAAAATAGGACAAGAAATAGACAAAAGTTAATAACTTAGGTAATCGCCATTGTTATTTCCGGAAGTTCGATTTTCCAAACAAAACATTACAGAAATTGAAGGCATTGTAAAATGTTAATGTTCAAAATAAAATCATTCATAATAGCATCTTATTTCTTCCACTCTAAACCATTTTTTTCAATCAGACAACTCTCCAAGGAGGGTTGGGGGTGGGGGGATGGCACAGTCCCCCTTGTCAAGAAAAGTGCACCCCCAGCCCGGGAATATTAATAACGAAAAAAAAAAAAGAAATATAATTTATTAAAAAAATGTTATTAACTTGACGCGTTACTCTTGCCATGCAATCAATTAGTTTAAGGTATATTTAAAGCCAATCTTGTAAGAGGCTCCATACGTCATTAACTTGACGCGTTACTCTTGCCGTGATATCAATTAGTTTATCGTATAGTTAAAGCCAATCTTGTACGAGGCTCCAATGATTTGATTATAAATATTGTACTGTGCTTAAATTGGTCGCATCTGAAAATAGGCACAGCTCTTACTTTTGTTATTCACTTATATTGCAATTTTTTTTTTAAAAATAATTGTTTAAATACTTTACAAGTTTAAACACTTGAATAACATGGTATGAAAAGAAAAAGTATCAAAGATGTGAAATGTGTTACAATTACATATTTTATAATAAAAGCATGACTCCCAAAGTAGGAATCGGCGTTAATTATAAGTTATATGATCACATTTTGCTTTTAAAAATATGGTTTTTACCATAGTTTTAGTCTACTCTGTTCAATATCTGTTCAGGCAAATAGAGGCAAAAATATTAAAAATTGTGTTTTTTGTTGTTGTTTTTTTTAAATAATTTAAAATTTAACGGGACCATCCACATTGTACAACTCTCATAAATTATAATTAAGTCGAATTTGTTTGTATTTTATTTCGACAATAAAATGCGCTGAATTTTAAACATATTTTCCGTCTTAATGTGTTTTGATTTGTGTAAATAATTAGCCATATTGATTAAATTTCTGTTTTTCTCTGACTGATATTAGAATAAACAAACTACTCATTCCTTTTGTGTTAACTTACATTTTGATTATAATGAAATTTTCATTCGTTGTGCTAGTTTTAGACTACCTTCACCTGGATTTGATTTTTAAAAATGTGTTATAGTTTATCGAAGAGGCAAATTGTATATGTTTGAAGAAAATAACAGCATTTTAAAATTAATATATCATCATCTGGACCTTGAGAAAATAGTCATTTTATTTTCATACGATTTTCATGATGTGTTTGTAAAATCTGATGTCGTCTTTACAAAATTATGCCATTAATATTCCATTGATAAAAATGATTAATTTTTAAAACCCATAAAACTTGACATAACACTCGAAAATGATTTTTTTTAATATCTCAATATGAAAATAAATGTGTGTCTGTATGTGTGTAAGCATGTATTTATGTCTCGTTTGCGCTACTACACCAGTCATGTGATTGCTACAAAACTTTGGTGAGTTGTCAACAAGTCGTTTTGTTTCCATTTATGTGCTTTGTAAAAGTAATTTCCGTTAGCGTCAAAAATCATGTTTAAGAATTCTATACAACTTTAGTGAGATGTTGCCGCACGCTGCAAAGGTTATTGAATTATTTTAATCGTTTTAAAATATTCCGTTTATAGCACGTGGCTCTAGTTTCGCTTTTTTCTTATATAAGCTATATACATATCATTTTAAACCTTGTGCGCGGCTTTACCATTCACAAAAATGCAATAAATCTTTGGAGAGTTGTTGTCTACAATCATGGGCATTTTTCTGAGTCGTCACGTACCTTTTCAAATATAAGTCGTTTTGGGCCATTGGCCTTAGATTCATTTTTTTTTCTAAAATGAGCTGTGTAAAATATAATTTCTGTTAACGCTCCTATTCCATTTATCCGAATGTGACAAAACTTTGGTGAGATGTTATGTGCACGCTGCAAAGTTTTCTGAATTACTACAAAAATTTCAAAATACTCCGTTTTTAGAACAGGACACTAATGTTCGTCTGTTGTTGAGCTATATAAATGCGATTTCGTCCTGAGCTAATGCATGGTGAATATAATTTTCATCAAATACAAAAGGGAAATTAAGTTTTGTGTGTGACGTAATAAGTAGATGTCTGAAGTCGTCAACCATTCTACAATATTCCGTTTGTGGCCGGGGCCGTCAATTCATTGTATCCCTTATATTAACTAAACATTGTATAGTTTTCTCTCCCATTAGTCCGATTGCGATGAAACTTTTTTGCATTGATATGAACCATCCAGCTAAGGTTTCTAAATTAGTACATTTGGTACTTCGATATACGAGTGCCCTGACATACGAGATTTATGACATACAAACATTCGTGCGAGCAATGCTTTCCTTTGAGATGCGAGAAATATTTGAGATACGAGGAACCGGATAACCGCGTTTGCCGGCTGCAGTGCCGAAAATTTATCGAAAGTGACAACAAATTTTGCAGTGACATTTCAGTTCAATTAAGTTCAATAAAGTTCAGTTAAGTTCCATTATTTCTATTGATAAAATGTAGCATTAAGAGTATAACGAGTAAGTGAATTAAATGGACCGAAAGTTTTTAGCATTAACAGTGTAGCATATCTCCTCCACCCTGTTGTTTTCGTCCGTTGAAGTCGACAAGGACCATCGAATCATCTGGTTAGGGGCGGGCGAGGGGTTGGGATTAAGGTGAGCTCTTAGGTGGCTTGTTAGACCGATCCTTGCTCGGAATAATCTATGACACCGTGGGCATGGAATAGTTGCTTCAGACGACGACCTAATGTTGCTTTTTCGGACAAGCCTGCGTGTCTCAGCTGTGGTTATTCTCTTAGCTTCATGGGATTTAGCCCCCTTCTTCACAGCAGATCTCCACCTGGCTCTGTCCTGGGCTGTCTGCACCCATTGAGTAGGGTTTAAGTTGAAGGCCTTTAGTGCCACTTTCAGTGAGTCTTTGTAACGCTTTCTTTGGCCTCCTTGGGAGCGCTTGCCTATCGTGAGTTCTCCGAAGAATAATTGTTTCGTGATGCGGTGGTCTACCTTACGGGCCACGTGTCCCATCCAACGGAGCTGAGACTGCATCAGAGTGGTGAAGATACTAGGTAGGCTCGCTCTAGCGAGGACCTGGGTGTCGGGGACTTTGTCTTGCCATCTGATGTTGAGGAGTTTCCAGAGGCAGGTAGTGTGAAAATGATTCAGTTTTATGGCGTGACGCTGGTAGACAGTCCACGTTTCACATCCATAAAGCAGTGTCGGGAGGACTGCTGCCCTATAGACCTTGAGCTTTGTTTCTCGACTGATACCTCTCCTGTCCCAAACAGTGCTGTGGAGCCTGCCAAATAGGGCACTAACTTTTGTGAGTCTGCCATTCATTTCATCATCCATGACGACAGATCTAGAGAGGGTGCTGCCCAAGTAAGTAAATTTATCCACCGGGTTGAGACGCTGTCCACTGATGATGATGTTGGGTTCAACGTAGGGCTTACTGTGAGCTGGCTGATACATCACCTCAGACTTCTTTGTGTTGATTGTGAGGCCAAAGTTATTGCAAGCCTCTAAGAAGATATCAACGCTGTGTTGCATGACGGCTTCTGATGAAGCATTGAGGGCACAATCGTCTGCAAACAGAATCTCGTTGATCGTGGTATGTTTTACCTTGGTTTTAGCTTGAAGCCTCGTAAGGTTAAATACTGATCAATCAGTACGAAACCGGACTGGCAAGCCCATGGTGGTGTCCTTGAACGCATCAGACAGCATTGCGGAATACATAATACTGAAGAGTGTAGGAGCAAGAACACAACCCTGTTTTACACGTTTGTGACGGGAAATGCTGGAGATGATTGACCATTGTCCTGCACTCGGGCCATTATACCATCATGCAGATGACGGATGATGTTTGTGATTTTGTCTGGGCATCCGTATTTCTTCAAGATTTTCCACAAGCCACCTCTAAGGACCCTGTCAAAGGACTTATTCAAGTCGATAAATGTAGTATATAGGTCTGTATTTTGTTCCTGGCATTTCTCTTGAAGCTGTCTAGCAGTAAACACCATATCGATGGTTCCGCGTTTTTTGCGGAAACCGCATTGACTTTCGGGTAGGTGACCTAGCTCCAGATGTGCATTCAGGCGGTTCAGAAGGGCTCGGCCAAAATCTTGCCTGCAATGGACAGTAGGGAAATTCCGCGGTGATTGTCGCATGTCTGGCGGTTACCTTTGTGTTTGTACAGGTGGATAATTGAGGCATCCTTGTGGTCATGTGGTACAGTTTCCGTATGCCAGATGATTTGGAATAAGCCCAATAGCTTATCCGTCAGCGCTGGTCCACCCTCCTTGTAGATTTCTTCAGGAATCATGTCGGGGCCAGGTACTTTGCCATTGGACATTTGGCTGTCTGTATCTCATCAAAAGTTGGGACGGCGTCCAGTGAATTGTTCGTTGGGATCTGGGGGAGTCTTTCAATGGCCTCATCATTAATGATGGAAGGTGTATTGAGCACACTTTCAAAGTGTTCCGCCCATCTTTCCAAGATTTTCTCTTTGTATGTAATGAGCGTAGAATCGTCAGCACAAAGGAGAGGGGAAGAGCCTGAGGTGGAAACACCATAGATTTCTCTCAGGCAACGGTAGAAGTTTTTCATGTCTTTCTTGTCTGCAAACCCCTGTATTTCATCAATTTTTGAATTCAACCAGGAACCTTGCATCTGGCGCAGTTGTATGTGGACCTTGCTGTGGATGCCTCTAAGTGCAGCTGTCTTTGCTGTTGACGTTGGGTCATCATGGAGGGCCTTGTACGCTCGGCGATTTTGATCAAGAAGAATTTGGATAGCTGTGTTGTTTTCGTCAAACCAGTCCCTGTGTTTTTCTTATAGAGGGTCCGAGGCTCTAAGCGGCTGTATTGTAGACATCTTACGTATCGTGGTCCACACTTTTTCTGGTTGTCCAGTGGGATTGTATCAAGGCGTTGATCTTGCTGTGAACAAAATTTTGTCTCACATCAGGGATATTCAGCCTATTTATGTTGAGGCGTTTCGGAACTTTCGTGGCCTGAGTTCGTCTCTTAGGTTGGATATAAATTTTCATCTTTGAGACGATGAGGCAGTGATCCGTACAGCATTCTGCGCCACACATGGCCTTAGTCACCCTCACGTCCTGGCGGTCCCTATTTCTGACTATGACATAATCAATTAGTTGCCAGTGTTTAGAACGGGGGTGCATCCAGGAGGTCCGGTTGCGCGTTGGCAGGCTGAAGGTGGTTTTCGTTATTAGAAGGTCATGTTCAGCACAGGTCTGCAGTAGCAGTAGGCCGTTGCTGTTGCACTGACCAACACCATGCTTCCCAATCACTATCCCCCCC
>CAXITT010001203.1:22384-76674 GCA_964033795.1 Lymnaea stagnalis | reverse complement strand
GGGGGGGGGGGGTCAAAACATATTTGGCAACTGTTTTAAAATCTCTTGTAGGAGAACTATGGGGGAAGCACACATCTTTTAGAATAAAATAATATTGCTGATCACATTTTAGGCTGGAGAATAGAAGTGAAGTTAAGAATAAACCAGTACGATGGCGTCCAAATGGCAATGAAAATAAGAATTATCCAATCAAAAAACGTGTCCATAGCAATGAATATATGAATCAACTACAATTGATAAATGAATTTTATTTAAAAAACGCAAATAATAACATAACATGTTAACTTCACTACCATCATCCTTTATAACGTTAAAGTTACTAATAGCATCATTTTACATGTTGAACTAACGACTAACATTATTTTATACATGTCTAAGTGCATACTAACATCATTTTGCATACTGAACTAATTACAGTATTTTACATGTTAATATAATAATGTACATAATTATACATTTTAAACTCACTACTAAAATCATTTTACATGTTGAACTCATTACTAGCATCAGTTTACATGTTAAACTCACTAGTAACATCATTTTTTATGTTAAATGCAAATGAAACCAACAGCCATAAAAAAAAAAAAGAAAAAAAAAACATATCTAAATTTTTCCCAGTGTCGAAAAAATGGGAAAATACCCTGATAAGTTGAAAGGGCTTTAAAACTCGTCGCTTTTATGAATCGTAGATGAAAGTAACGAGACATGAGTTGTTTACAAATTACACACTATATTTATTAATGTGTGATTTTATTAGAAGAAGATTTTATACAAGTCAAGTTGTATATTCTAAATTTACTATTTATTTGTAAATTCAATCTACTTTAACTTTCTACAGGTCTATTAAAAATGTACTCTTAATTCAAACGACTCTAAATTTATGCATATCTCTTACAATTGGACGTCTTATTAAAACTACTATTACGTTCTACATGTCTATAACAAATTGATTCTTAATTCAAATTAATATAACTTTCTACAGACATAATGCAAACTGCCTCTTAGTTCAAACTACTATAACTTTCTACAGACATAATGCAAACTGCCTCTTAGTTCAAACTACTATAACTTTCTACAGACATAATGCAAACTGCCTCTTAGTTCAAACTACTATAACTTTTTACAGACATAATGCAAACTGCCTCTTAGTTCAAACTACTATAACTTTCTACAGATGAAATGCAAACTGCCTCTTAGTTCAAACTACTATAACTTTCTACAGATGAAATGCAAACTGCCTCTTAGTTAAAACTACTATAACTTTCTACAGTTTAAATGCAAACTGCCTCTTAGTTCAAACTACTATAACTTTCTACAGATAAAATGCAAACTGCCTCTTAGTTCAAAATACTATAACTTTCTACAGATAAAATGCAAACTGCCTCTTAGTTCAAACTACTATAACTTTCTACAGATAAAATGCAAACTGCCTCTTAGTTCAAACTACTATAACTTTCTACAGATATCTCACAAATCGACATCTTATTAAAGCTACTATTAATTTCTACATATTTTTACATTTGACTACTTTTCATTTTTTAATGACTATTTGATTAGATTCTATTTTCTTTTTGTTTGTTAATGCGTGAAATTTCATTTCGACTTTAAAATAGATTCTATTTTTGATGTCTGCTATTGCGTTGATTTTCTTAATGACATTTTGAACAGATTCTAATTTCTTCATATCTGTTATTGTGTTAATATTTTACTTACCTTTTTTTGTTGCATTTCCTTGGTGTTTAGATTTTCTTTCCTTGAATGTACGTACCTTTCTATTTTCAGACACAATTTAAAAACAAAAACAACTTTTCGCTTTTTCAATTTTTTTTTTTTTACTCTTCTTTTATTTTTTTATTTTTTTTTTATTTTTGCAAACCTGAAAAACCTAAGAACCATCTCAAAATTGGCTTTAACATATTGGTGGCCCTAAAAAGGGCCTTGAAAAAAAAATTTAAAATTAAAAAAAATAATGATTTTGCTTTTGCGCCATTTGGCGCAACATTGATACCTGGTGCCCCACAATATTTCCTTGTGCCCCACTGCCCTCTGCCCTCATCGCTTAGTCTGCGTCTGGTATTCGGTGAAGAAGGACTTGAGTTTTTTCGTTAATTATCATTGTCGCGGTTTACGGTTTAGAAAGTCTTGAGATATATTGGTTACTTGACATTGTCACGGTTTCCTGTGTGGTAAACATCTGGATTTGTTGAGGTCATCAAATGACCGATCATTCTCAGCAGCTTAGGAAAAAGCGCTGAAAAATAATTTCAATGAACATAGTGACAAGCGTCGCTATCACTATCCCCACACAGGGCTCTAACCTATCTTGATTTGCGGGAATTGGGCATGGTCGCCACGGTATGGCTACCGTCCATGCCATCAAAGGTTGGAGCTCATCCCCTAGTATTTTGGGCGATGGCTCTGTGTTAGTCGTTGCCGGGGAGTTTTGTCCCTCGGCTTCTTGATCAGAACTCGTGACACTGGGAAGGCTTGAAGTTTCTCTTGGGTTAACGGCACTTTCCTCACTCAAAGGTATTGTTGTGATAAGCTCAGGCAGCTCATTAAGTAGTTTGGTTACACCGGAGCTCACGTAGACCTACAAATAAAAAAAATAAAAAAACAAATGCGTAAAACATAGTAGGGTAAATGCAACAAAACAGCGAGTCGGCAGAAAGCCTTCTTCAGAGAACAAAACAACAGAAAAAACGGTATACAAATAAAAATAAGAAATAGCACTTAGCTAGGAAGTAGTATCTGTCAGCAGCAAAAGAAATGTGCCGACAGATGCTACTTCCCAGCTAAGTGCTATTTCTTATTTTTATTTGTATACCTTTTATCCCTACTCTATTTTACTCAGTTTATATTGTACTTACCTGATTGTAGTCCTCATCATTTGGCACTGTGAGCTTCAGTTTCCGCGATACAGATGTCCTGGTAT
Organism: Lymnaea stagnalis; assembly: GCA_964033795.1. Lineage (NCBI taxonomy): Eukaryota > Metazoa > Mollusca > Gastropoda > Lymnaeidae > Lymnaea > Lymnaea stagnalis. The sequence continues at coordinate 73,739 of CAXITT010001203.1, read as the reverse complement.
GCCGTCGGTTTGTTGACGTCATTGCCAGGGGGCATGGGGCGGGCGGGGGGGCTTCGGAGACCGCTTTCATCTCCCCCAGGCTATTTTCTTGCTTTTTATATTTCTTGCAAGGAATACACCTCCATAGAAAGCGTATACAGTGACCTTTGGCGCGCTTAAGTTGAGTTGGCCTCTGTAACGGCGCAGATGTGGCGGCCGTAACCGGCAACGGAGATAGTTTGATATTCATGCTGAAGATGCCTCGACGCTGCCGGTTAAGGCAGTGCGCTTCTCTACTCACTATGTATACACAGAGCGGACGTCCGAGACGTTAACATTTTTGTGTTCTAAAGTGCGTCGTCAATTGACACATGGCGTCATGGAAACATTTATTCGGAAGTGCTCGCGTGTGGTCGGCTCCGCCTGCTAGCCGGAACCAATAATAACACAACACAAATAGGTTAGCTAACACAAAACATGGAGTCACACGTTAATTATGCAACTGTTTTACTTAAAATCGGTCCATTAATGGTTAGCGGGCTATACACAATAGTAATATTATAATTAAAGCTTGAGGATTGTTTTCAAACATCCAATCATTTGCAACCAACAGCAGAAACGATTAAAAAGAATTGTAACAATCTCATTAAATCAGAATTTTAAAATAAAAAGCATGAAGTATTTGTATCTTCTTATTGATTTCTTAATGTTCAGTCTGATAATTACAAATATAAAGTGTTGCCTGTTATTAACATATGAGCTCCTAAAAGCCAAAAGTGTCGGTATTTTCTAATTCAAAATTAGTTGTATTGTTGACAGTTTCTTATATAATGCATCTGTGTGTGGTTTACAAATGGTGCTCTCTCTTTACTTGGGGGAGAATGTATTTTAGATTGAAATATTAATTAAAAAATGGCGAAACATTTTTTAAGCTTGAAAAGTAGTTCATTCATTATGGTGCGACATTGTAACAAAAGGCGCACTTTCAGTGGTGTGCAACTTGTGTTTTACTTTCTAACACACCTTTCACCGTACGCGTACAAAAATTACCAACAGACAACCAAGCACTGTTATAATTCGTATGGTGAGAGGATGAGTCACAAATTTAGTCAAATCAAAAAACTTGTCTAGAACAGGCTGGCACAGTGCTAAAACCTGTTCTCTACCACACGGACTCATCAAAGTGAAAACATGACAACCTCATCACAAACCATTTCCAATCTCTCCCCCATCCGTACCCCGCTAAAATTCCTCCCAACTTCAACAAAACTTCTCAAGACCTAAAATGCTTCCCCAAACCTAACAAAACTTCCCCAAACCTAACCAAGCTTCCCCAAACCTAACCAAACTTTTCCAGACCTAACCAAGCTTCCCCCAACCTAACCAAGCTTCCCAAACCTAACCAAGCTTCCCCCAACCTAACCAAGCTTCCCAAACCTAACCAAGCTTCCCCCAACCTAACCAAGCTTCCCAGACCTAACCAAGCTTCCCCCAACCTAACCAAGCCTCCCCAAACCTAACCAAGCTTCCCCAAACCTAACCAAGCTTCCCCAAACCTAACCAAGCTTCCCCAAACCTAACCAAACTTTCCCAAACCTAACCAAGCTTCCCCCAACCTAACCAAGCTTCCCAAACCTAACCAAGCTTCCCCCAACCTAACCAAGCTTCCCAAACCTAACCAAGCTTCCCCCAACCTAACCAAGCTTCCCAAACCTAACCAAGCTTCCCCCAACCTAACCAAGCTTCCCAAACCTAACCAAGCTTCCCCCAACCTAACCAAGCTTCCCAAACCTAACCAAGCTTCCCCCAACCTAACCAAGCTTCCCAAACCTAACCAAGCTTCCCCCAACCTAACCAAGCTTCCCAAACCTAACCAAGCTTCCCCCAACCTAACCAAGCTTCCCAAACCTAACCAAGCTTCCCCCAACCTAACCAAGCTTCCCAAACCTAACCAAGCTTCCCCCAACCTAACCAAGCTTCCCAAACCTAACCAAGCTTCCCCCAACCTAACCAAGCTTCCCAAACCTAACCAAGCTTCCCCCAACCTAACCAAGCTTCCCAAACCTAACCAAGCTTCCCCCAACCTAACCAAGCTTCCCAAACCTAACCAAGCTTCCCCCAACCTAACCAAGCTTCCCAAACCTAACCAAGCTTCCCCCAACCTAACCAAGCTTCCCAAACCTAACCAAGCTTCCCCCAACCTAACCAAGCTTCCCAGACCTAACCAAGCTTCCCCCAACCTAACCAAGCCTCCCCAAACCTAACCAAGCTTCCCCAAACCTAACCAAGCTTCCCCAAACCTAACCAAGCTTTCTTAAACCTAACCAAGCTTCCCAAACACAAAGCACACGTACCCAAATCTGCTAAACCTAACTAAATTCAAACCAATGTCAACCAACACTGAACAACCTATCTCAATCCAAACCAATGTCACCCAACACTAAACAACCTCATCCAACCTTAACCAACCTCACCTAAGCCTAACACATATCACGAAATCTAACCAATCTCACCCATTTATAATAACATCATCCAAATTCCCCCAATGTAAACCATTTTATCCAAACTAAACCAAATTTCTACAACCACGTCACCTAACTGTAATCAAATTCACAATCACAAACAACCTTGCCAAATTTGTGTTGTTTGTTTTAGCTCTACGTTTTTGTATCCTTACACATATATTTATAGTAAACTCTTAAAACTTAATTGCAAGCAGAAAAGCTAAAACTGACCAATGTACAAGTGAAAAGGTGGTAGTTGGAGGTGTGTGTTTGTGGAATTGATAGGCCTACAAAGTATTTGCTTTTTCTGACGTAGTTGGTGAAAGAAATCTGCTGTATAAAGAAGAGTGATTCATGGCATAACAATTTATAAAGAGTGCTACTTTTATGCGTGTTTTATCAATTGTTTAGCCACTCAGTTTCCTCATTGCTCAATATTATATTTTATAAAGAATCTATCAGAAAAACTTTAGTTTATAAACATGCTTAATATCTTTAACATTTTTAAATTGTATATTTGCAATTAAAGTGTCCTTGATGCAAAACAATTACAAGATCATTTCGACGGGAATTCCATAATAGTGCATTATGACACTGTATGTAAATGTCAAATATTGGTGTATGATTCTGTAGGTAAATGACATATATTGGTGGATGACTCTCATATGATTTATCACCTACTCGTTTATACATGCATAGGAGCCAAAATGATCAATAAATTGATCGTGGGCCCTTAAGATATAGAAGAAGAAGAAGATGTTTTAATTAACTTATTTTACACTATGTAAGATGTAATCAAGTTTTAAGAAAACAAAACCTCTAAAAATTTGAATAAAATGACAATTATTTTCATTAATAAATGTGTCGTAGTTATATAAAAATATAGTGATTATGTGTTTTAATTATTATGTGTTTTTTTTTAATGTATAAGTAATATTTACTTGAAAATATAACGTTTTAGACCAATGAAATAAATACTTTTAAAAAACTTTGTTTCGCCCCTTTAAAAATTCGAATTTTGACAATACATCCGGTTCAAGACCATAGACAAGCCACAATGGCTATTTTCTCAAAGGATCATGGCTCTACTTCTATTGCTTAAATTTTCAGTCCACGTTTCGCTTCCATCGTTTCTCCGTGTTGGGTAAATTTCATTGCAATAGTAGTTAGAAACAGCTAATAGTATAATAGTATTAATATTAAATTTATTTTTAAAGAATGATTTTAATTTATTTAAATTGAATCGAGTTTATCAGTCATCGTTCAATCGAATAGTTCAATCGAAATTATCTGATAAAGAAATGACCTTTGGGCTATGTCATGGGTGCCTGGTGGGTACATTCTGATTATGCAAATATGCATTTCTACTTATTAAAAAAAAAATATTACCAATCTAACAAGATTAGGCCAAACCTACAGTTTAAACTTGTTAGGCTTATAGTTTTAAATGGTCTCGACTCAGACAGCAAATCACATGGCGAAATGCGAAACATTACTTAAAATTATATTTTATAAATTAATTAGTTTATTGAATATATAGTTTTCTAGTAAAGAGGGCCTATACTAAAATATGCCTAATCATATTCCATACCAAATCAATAATATTATAAAATAAGTAGACCTGGGCCAAATGATTAATCGGCTATACGATTGAATTATGTTGATTTTTTTTTTTTTTGTAACGTTAATATTTTTACATGGCCGTGTTGTAAACTCTGCACACAGTCGTCTGGGGTGTTGCCCCTTAAAGCTCTCGGGATAGCTGCCTTAGTTTTTGGTTAGGGTTCCCTGGCCTCTGTGGATCCCTTCACTTCCTATAGGGTGTTGCCCTTTACAGCTCTCGGGGTAGCTGCCTTAGTTTTTGGTTAGGGTTCCCTTGCATTTGTTGATGCCTTCACTTCCTTCAGGGCATACTTCAGTTGTCAGAAAATACTCAAAAGTAAAACATTACCTCAGAAACCAAGAAAACGATTTATAAAATTGTCATCAGACCTGTTGTAACATATGCAAGGGTAACTTAGACCGTAACAAAAACGGAAGTAAACCTATTAAACACATATGAGAGGAAAGTTCTCAGGAAAATATATGGACCAACAAAGGATAAATATGGATAGAGAATAAGAACCAACCAGGAATTATACAGTCAATATCAGGATGCCACGACAGTAGCAGAAGTTAATAGAGGCAGGCTACGCTGGGCAGGACACTTAGAGAGAATGTAAAATGACAGAGGAACGAAGAAGGTGCATCACCAATACCCCAGAGGAAAAAGACTCAAAGGCAGACTTAGGCTTAGGTGGATGGATGTTGTGGAAAAAAGATATACAAGAGCTGAAAGTCCAAGCATGTAAAAGAAAGGGATTAGTTAGGTCAGATCGGAAGGAAGTGCTGAGGCAGGCCAAACCCCTACACGGGCTGTAGCGCCACAGGGATGGATGGAATGGATGGATAATATTGAATATGTTGAAATTAGGCCATTAATAATTTTTTAAAATATTTTTAGGCTTAGATCCTGTTTTAATAAAAGTAATCTTCTTTATACAAACTTTATTTAAAAGTAGAAATGTCCTAGTTGTGTTATATGCCTAGCTTGTATGACATGTTTTAAAACGATTTTCATTCATTTGCAAACTTAGATAAAAAGGTCAAAACCTAGTAGAGACTGTGCCACTGTGGAGACAACAAAGTTTAACCTATCATCAAAAATACAAGTCTTAATAAATTGTTTTCTGTATTCTTCTTCTTCTTTATTTTGAGGGCCCACGATCAATAAATTGATCATTCTGGCTCCTATGTTTCAGAGGGGTTTGCGATGTTACTGTGCATGGCTTTCCATGGGATGCTTCACTGGTTGAAAGGTCGACTCAGCAGTGGTGTTATGAACTTGGTTGGAAAAAAGGAGGCAATAGACACAAATGTGTCGAGTTTAGCCGCCTCAACTGTTGCTTTTGGAAGCTTGTTCCAGTCCCCTATTGTCTTCGGCAGGAATGAGGAGCTCCTGTACGTTGTTCTTGTTTTTACCAGCCGGAACTGTCTGTCGTAGTTTCGTCGCAGTCTAGGGGGAAGATGAACGAGTTTCTGTTTGATTCCGGAGCAGTGGACCAGCCCATTTTTTGATCTTGTACAACATGGTTAGCCTGGATAGGCGCCGTCGTTCTTCCAATGTAGACCAGCCCAGTGTTTCTAGCATGCTGCCAAAACTTGACGTATTTCTGTAGCAGTTCATGACAAAGCGTGCTGCCCGTCGCTGGACCGCCTCCAACCTGTCGATGCTTTTCTATGTAAATGGGTCCCAGACTGTAAAAGCATACTCTAAAATAGACCGGACAAAGGCTTTATAGGCTTTTTCTTTCAAGTTTGAGTTTTCGATCTTCAGATTGTGCCTTAGGAACCCAAGGGTCATGTTTGCCCGGTTGAACACACTGTTAATTACTATGATTCTTACTACGCAGCCCTGAGAAGCTGCTCCAAGGCAACCGTTTCGTCCCAGCTACATCGCGAAATAGTTGCGTTGTGGAAAACCACTTTAGAATCCTTCTTGTAGGGCGTCGATTACTTCCCCGGGATGGGTGGGGGAAGATATTAGGACGTAAATTGTTCCATCCCGACTCCTAAGAAAGTCGATCGTGTGCACTGTGTGCAAATACAGTTTCGGACCGACCGGGTTTCTTTTGGTTGGGACGGCCCCCGGTGAAGTACCTGGTCGAGCAGACTCGGGCGGGGCATGTCCTGACAAAGAGACATCCCTGACGTGCCGCTCCGCGGCCCGATACTATTTGGGGTGTGGTATTTTGGGCAGTGCACAAAGAGTGCAATCTTGACGGCCCGCTGACTCCATTTCTTAATGTGACGAATGAAGCCCTGGTACAATATTTTTGTCACAATGATGAATAGGCATTTACAAATTTAGGTAAGCTTATAACTGGTACTGACACGTATGCAAATTAATAACGTTTTTTTATGACAAATTCAACTTAATAGCTTACTTAGTTTTTATTTTGGATAGACATAGAGAGTTAAAGTTCACTTAGTAAAGTAGGCCTATCGTTTACTTCTACTCAAAATTTTGCCAGTCTTAATTTACTTTTGGGAATATATTGTTGTTCGTCCGTCGGAGTCAACAAGGACCATCGAATCATCCGGTTAGGGGCGGGCGGGGGGGGGGTTGGGATTACGGTGAGCTCTTAGGTGGCTTGTTAGACCGATCCTTGCTCGGAATAATCTATGACACCGTGGGCATGGAATAGTTGCTTCAGACGATGACCTAATGTTGCTCTTTCGGACAAGCCTGCGTGTCTCAGCTGTGGTTATTCTCTTAGCTTCATGGGATTTAGCCCCCTTCTTGACAGCAGCTCTCCATCTGGCTCTGTCCTGGGCTGTCTGCATCCATTGAGTAGTGTTTATGCTGAAGGCCTTTATTGCCACTTTCAGTGAGTCTTTGTAACGCTTTCTTTGGCCTCCTTGGGAGCGCTTGCCTATCGTGAGTTCTCCAAAGAATATTTGTTTCGGGAGCCGGTGGTCTGCCATACGGGCTACGTGTCCCATCCAACGGAGCTGAGACTGCATCAGAGTGGTGAAGATACTAGGTAGGTTCGCTCTAGCGAGGACCTCGGTGTCGGGGACTTTGTCTTGCCACCTGATGTCGAGGAGTTTCCTGAGGCAGGTAGTGTGAAAATGATTCAGTTTCTTGGCGTGACGCTGGTAGACAGTCCACGTTTCACATCCATAAAGCAGTGTCGGGAGGACTGCTGCGCTATAGACCTTGAGCTTTGTTTCACGACTGATACCTCTCCTGTCCCAAACAGTGCTGCGGAGCCTGCCAAATAGGGCACTAGCTTTTGCGAGTCTGCCATTCATTTCATCATCCATGACGACAGATCTAGAGAGGGTGCTGCCCAAGTAAGTAAATTTATCCACCGGGTTGAGACGCTGTCCACTGATGATGATGTTGGGTTCAACGTAGGGCTTACTGGGAGCTGGCTGATACATCACCTCAGTCTTCTTTGTGTTGATTGTGAGGCCAAAGTTATTGCAGGCCTCTGAGAAGATATCAACACTGTGTTGCATGACGGCTTCTGATGGAGCATTAAGGGCACAATCGTCTGCAAACAGAAGCTCGTTGATCGTGGTATGTTTGACCTTGGTTTTAGCTTGAAGCCTCCTAAGGTTAAATACTGATCCATCAGTACGAAACCGGATTGGCAAGCCCATGGTGGAGTCCTTGAACGCATCAGACAGCATTGCGGAATACATAATACTGAAGAGTGTGGGAGCAAGAACACAACCCTGTTTTACACCGTTTGTGACGGGGAATGCTGGAGATGATTGACCGTTGTCCTGTACTCGGGCCATCATACCATCATGCAGCTGACGGATGATGTTTGTGAACTTGTCTGGGCATCCGTATTTCTTCATGATTTTCCACAAGCCAGCTCTATTGACCCTGTCAAAGGCCTTATTCAAGTCGATAAATGTAGTATATAGGTCTGTATTTTGTTCCTGGCATTTCTCTTGAAGCTGTCTAGCAGCAAACACCATATCGATGGTTCCGCGTTTTTTGCGGAAACCGCATTGACTTTCGGGTAGGAGACCTAGCTCCAGATGTGCATTCAGGCGGTTCAGAAGGGCTCGGGCCAAGATCTTGCCTGCAATGGACAGTAGTGAAATTCCGCGGTGATTGTCGCATGTCTGGTGGTTACCTTTGTGTTTGTACAGGTGGATGATTGAGGCATCCTTGAGGTCTTGTGGTACAGTTTCCGTCCGCCAGATGATTTGGAATAAGCCCACTAGCTTATCCGTCAGCGCTGGTCCACCCTCCTTGTAGATTTCGGCAGGAATCATGTCGGGGCCAGGTACTTTGCCATTGGACATTTGGCGGATCGCTGTCTGTATCTCATCAAAAGTTGGGACGGCGTCCAGTGAATTGTTCGTTGGGACCTGGGGGAGTCTTTAAATGGCCTTATCATTAATGATGGAAGGTGTATTGAGCACACTTTCAAAGTGTTCCGCCCACCTTTCCAAGATTTTCTCTTTGTCTGTAATGAGCGTAGAACCGTCAGCACAAAGGAGAGGGGATGAGCCTGAGGTGGAGACACCTTAGATTTCTCTCAGGCCATGGTATAAGTTTTTCATGTCTTTCTTGTCTGCAAAGCCCTGTATTTCATCAGCTTTTGAATTCAACCAGGAATCTTGCATCTTGTACTTTTGGGAATAATATAAGCCTATTAATAATTTAGAATTGGATTTTCTCAACATATTTTTCTATTAAGGTATTCAGTTAGGGTTGTTAATTCCGCTACAAATCTTACAGTGAGTGGCTTTTAAAATCTAAACTCCTTTATGATTCATCTAACATTCATATCAAAACAAAATACAAACCATTTAAGCTTGATTTGACCATTTAGTAAATGATTTGCTATTGAAATTTCAGTTTTTTTGCCTGTTCTGTAGACTAGGATAGAATATATGGAGGTCTTAGATGGCAAATAGGACATTACGATGAGATTTAAACTTGCTTCAAGATCTATCAACATGAAGGTGAAGCTTTGTGTTTGAGTTTTATTGAAATGGCAAAGCTATTTGATTTAATATTATAATAAATCATTTGTTGTTTTTAGTTTGGTTGAAGTGGTTTTTACATTTAAATTCTCCAATTCAATTTTTGTTCTTATTACTTATCAAGAAAATACTGATTTGGCTCTGCTTGGAATAAGTAAAGTGGATATATATTCTATCACATATAACGGTAAACTGTACTTAATCAATGAAGAATTACTGATTATTCTGGTAACTCTTGTTGTTAGGGTGATACAATAATTATGTGTTTCTCATACATATGACACTAATGTGTATAACTTGCATGTACTAAAATATTTACCTTGCTCGCTTTTATATTTAATGTAAGTATATTCACAGTATCCATCTTATAGCGTTCTTAATGCATCTGGGTGCTTTAAATTTAATTACGCTTCCATTTTGTATCATTTGTGTAGACGCATTGGTCTTTTATATTTACAAGATTTGAATCAAAACTATCCATAAAATCGTACAAAACTGTATGTTCATTCTAATGATTCCATCTCTACAAGTCAACAACAGTCCAGTGGCTATATGCAGCTTGGTGAATACTGGTACTCTTGAGGCTGATGGGATATCCTATCACCTGACATACAGATATGAAGAGATATATCCATCTGGTTGACAAGAATTTATCAAGATTGTTTATGCAACAGTGGATTTTTTAATGGAGTAAGTAGTCCCAGTTTACAGTATAATTTGGAAAAATCAGACTGTAAATAGCACTGATCCTTACATTTGCAAAAATTCACCCAGGATTTACCTGGATTATGCACACATTTTTCTCTAGTTTCAACAGCATGAGTTTTTTAATAGGTTTAATTGTGAGTCGTTTAGATGTAGAGATCATTCTATTGTGTAACTAATAGTTATGGAAAAGATTTTGTCCCCTCTTAGGCCACTAATCTATAGTTCATTAAAAGTGACATCATTTAGACACTGATGGTTTCATATTCTTATACTTACATATCATATTTTATGAACTGGTGCCAGATGTTGCTTTAATTGGGTTGTTTGACATGCAAACTTATTTTGTTTTAAATTTTCAGTTCCTTTTCTAATCTCAAGGTGAGATGGATTACTTACCAAGATTGCTTATAATGCAATAATAGAATCTTATTCTAAAGTGAAGAACAATGTATTTTTAATTTGAAATATGACTTTTCTTAAGTATATTTGATAGTACTTTCTTGTGATGGCAATTAGAAAATTTTAGTGGGGTGGTGGCATTCTTTTTATAACATTGACAAATGTTTTAACTTTTAGATCACCTTCTAACTTGTGTATTTCTCAATAAAGTTTTGACCTGTGACCCATGTATATACTACAGCAAATGTTTGTAACTTAATTGCTCGATTTATTAATTAATTTTTTTTTTAATTGAAAGAATGTTGTTGTTTTTTTTATTTAATGGGGGTTGTACTAGTATGCGAGCTCATGGGACATATAGTTTTAAATTTACCAGGTGGACCATAGACCACACTGCAATATACACTGTCTTTATGTATACAATCTAACCAGGATATAATGAATCTCGAAAAAGCTCTGCTCATGACATATGCACTAACCCACTAAACACCAAAATATGTTTAATCTCTTTGCTTAACCTGCAAATAGCATCCATTTTGCTTTGTACCCTGTGTAATGCATTATTTACAATGTTCACTGTTAATAATTGTGTAGAGTTCTATATCATAATTCATTCCAAAACTATAATTACCTGGTATTGATAGGTTTTGGGAATAGGGCTACTGCTCTAAATATGTTTAGATATTGAAGCTTCTTATTAATTTATATCCATATTTAATTAACTAGTACCATATATAGCGCATTTTAAGATTGTCTTTACTTACTTTGTTTAATTTTCAACTTTAAAATAATATATATGCCCTATATATGAATATAATTATTTCAATGTTCAGTTTCAGTTGTGATGATAAAGGCACATCAACTTATTAGGGATCTTGCTATGTAAAGTTGGAGGGTTTGACATTTAGAACAAAGGTTAGGCTAAAAACTTTTTTGTTTTCCATTGTGGTATAACGCTCGTTAAGTAACTCCCATTTATCATGTCAGCTCAAGTTTTCAACTTATACAAAAATTATTTGTTTTTATTTACTTATGAAAAGTTTTAGTTATCAAATGTTACCATTATTTATTCTCTAGTCATATTCCCTATATAAAAGATTTAAATGTGGACTATTCTGTTGGCTAATGCCCTAGTTCAGTGGTCACCAAACATCTTGACTCCCACTCGAAGGGCCCTTTTTGTTATCACTTTCTTTGTTTTATGCGTTATTGGTGTTTAGTAGTGTTATGAGAAAATCATTGGCAGCAACTACCTTCATAGTACCTGCAAGCCTTACAACAGTGGTTCTCAAAAACATGAAGGTTGCGACCGATTTTGAGGGTCAAGCTACCCTTCCACAGGGGTCGCCAAGTCCATCGGAAAACACATTTTCAAATTTATGAAGTAGCATCGAACATAATTTTATAGTTGGGGGTCAGCACTGCACAATGTGTTGTATTAAGGGTCGCGCCATTAGGAAGGTTGTATGCCATTACTCAATTGAAGTTTTAATATATAAAATATTTTATTTATACATAAACATAACTTTGAACAGCAATGTGGCCTGTTAAATTGTGTTGTAATTTATTTTTGTTTCTTTCTCTTTTAGTTTCAATTTCAAAGCGAAAGGATGGCAGCATTGTTCATGCAATTTGAGATGGCAGTATTGTACAGACACGTTGAGTAAGCAGTAATTATACATACAAGTTGAGATGGTAGTAGCCTTTATTGGACAAACAAGTTGCGATGGCAGTATTGGAGAGACAAAAGTTCCCATAAGAAGTTACAAGTTCGGAAGTCGTATCACTGACAAAGATTTAGGCTGAATTTCATTTTTTAATCCAAAAATGGGAATAAATTGTGTACAATGTTTGAAAAAGATTCTTATTTTATTGTATACTTCAAATTGTATTTTTTGTTTAAAACTACTTCATGGATTTATGGCATGCTATCAAAACTGAGAGCTGTATTTAGGACTGGTTGGGATTTACATTATACTATCGTAAATTTTACACTAGTTATTTTGCGATAATTAAAAAAAAAACGATATTACAAACGTTATTATTGTTAACGATTATATTAAAAATAACAGTATGTTATTGTTAAATTACAATAGGCTAACAGCGATAAGTTATCGCTTAGTCCAAGATCTTACAGCTTGTACACGATATATTATCGTTTTAAAGGGTACTTTTAAGATAGCTATTTTAGAGTGTAGGTTAAGACATGATGGACATGATTAAAGCAATACAATTTAAAGGTTAGATTTATATTTCAGTTTTGTATTAAAAAGCATTTAATTAAAACAATCAAAATCAAGGTTGTTAAACTCACTAAGTAAATTTGAAGCGCTTTTTTAGCTAGTCTAAACATGGCAGGATACGATAATAAATAAAACTCAGTAATATTTACTCTATGTTTTTAAGAAACGTCCTAAAATGTGTATACTAAATGTCCCTCAAATTTAGAGAGTCTTAAAACTACAATGCATTTTTGTTGAATGCTTCTACACTATAAAATATGTTTTCAAATGAACTTTTCACCTGGTGAATACAAACAAATTTATTTCAATGGAAATAAGCATTTAATTGTTGCATCTTTTTTTTATATTATTTGAGAGATTAAATAACACATTTGTATTTTAAATTGTATAAAGTTTATTTATTTAAAAGATAACACTTAATATAAAATAGTAAAATATTGATGATATAAAAGAAGATGCTGTTTTATTTTAAAATCGTATTTTTTAAAGAAAGAAACAATAAATTAAAATTATAAATTCAAGTTATATTTTAATCAAAATATGCTTATCAAATGCGAGGTTTAAAAAAAGAAATCATTTTTAAAAAAAAAATATGACAAATTTCGAATTTAGTCCTTACTTGTAAGAATGGAACTCATAATCTTAATGCCCTCCATATTCAACTTTTGTCCCACCACCCACTTTTCTTCTAAGGTCAATATTTCCATCTTTACCGCCATCTCTCTTGTCTCAATCAATTTTTCTCCTCTTCTTTTCTCACCCATTGTTCCTATTTCTTCCCCCCACTCTTTTCTCAAATCTCCTAGTATCAATGTATGCATTGCAGATCCCCGTCCCAACATGGTTTCTGATCCTCCCATTTGTTAGACGTTTAGGGTTCAAAGTTTATTGTTGTGTGTACAACATGTTTGTTCTAATGGAACGCATCTACCAATCAGGTCAAGCAGTTTTTTGGCAGAGGCGTAACCAGAGGGTTTGAAACCTGCGAACCCGATATTTTTTTCGATATGAAACACATTATGTTTTTCAACAAACAATGGCAGTTATCATGCCAAGGTTGGATGTCGAGGTAATAACCGAGTTAAAAGCAAGCGTTTAATGTCAAGGTGATACGTGAGGTTATCACCGAGTTATATGCCAGCGTTTAATGTCAGGGTTATATGTAAGGTTTAATCCAAATTATGTTATATGTCAGTGTTTATTGTCAGGGTGATATGTGAGGATATAACCGAGTTATATGCCGGTGTTTAATGTCAGGGTTATATGTGAAGTTGTTACCGAATTACATGTCAGCGTTTAATGTCAACTTGATTTTTGAGGTTATCACTGAGTTATATTCCAGCGTTTAAAGTCAGGGTGATTTTTTTATGATGTTATATCTGAGTTATATATTTCAGCGTTTAACGTCAGGTTGAAATGTGAGGTTATAACCAAGTTAAAGGCCAGAGTGATATGTGAGGGTTGTTCGAGACTTCTAAGTACTATATTACTATATAACCACCTATACAACTATTCACGTATGTAATGCGAGACATTAATATAATGATTTTTAAGTAAGTAAAATGTTATGATGAGATAGGTTAGTGTTGTTCAATGGTATCAATAATAATATAATGAGAAATATAGAACAAAGAACGAATTTCAAATTCATTTTAATTTTGTTTAAAAATAGTTAATTAGTTGTAGCATACGTAGGGCTTAACGAAGAAAAAATGTTTAAAGCTTATTCCGATAATTTTGAGAATAAACCTGGTGGGTCGAAGTGTAACAAATATAGAGTTATTTTTTTAATAGATACAAACATTATACCTAAATATAGTCCTTCACCCTACATGTCATTATTTATACAATAGGCTTGCAGCCACTCAACACTCTAACTGCTGGTATTTATACAAAAGGCTTACAGACAGTCCTACACACTACATGACGTTAATTATACAATAGGTTTACAGACAGTCCTACACACTACCTGCCGGTATTTATACAATAGGCTTACAGACAGTCATACATACTTCCTACCGGTATGTATGCATTATGCTTACAGAGGGACCTACAAATTACCTGCCAGTATTTATACAACAGGCCTACAGACATACCTACACACTTCCAGTCGGTATTTATACAATATGCTTACAGACACTTACAGCTGTATTTAAAACAAAATTAGTTCTAGAGAATGTACTACAGAAAGTCCTAAAAACAACCTGGCAGTATTTATACAATAGGCTAACAGACACTTACAGCAATGTTTAAAAGAAAACAAAGTCCTAGAAAAAGTCCTGCAGAAAGTCCTACATCCTACCTGCTGGTATATAAAAAAAATAGTCTTAAAAACAGCCCAACACCATACACTTGGATCTAGTTTTTTTTAATATTACTGTCACCTGGAAAAAAAAAATTACTTTCTTTGCTGAGTTCAAGGGTCACGCATGACGTCAAGCATGAAGTTCACTGATCTAAGGCTTTATTTCCCACTCAGTACTATTAATGAAAACCATGTTGAGTGAGGGAGGACTGGTTTTAAATAGGAAGAAGTTTACCACAAGTTAATATCAACACGGCTTTAATTATACTATGAACTGAAGTAATATCAATACGACTCTACCAACACAATAAACTGTGGTCATATAATGCGAACCCCCTATTTCGATGTACGTACTGGATATTAAAATGCTATAACCATTTTAACGAGACTTTGTAACGGATGATTTGATATTGGATAAAATTAATTGAGAGGTACAAATATAAAATAAAAATATGTATAACGAATATGTGTAAAGGCTGACATGATGTCAGTGACATGATGTAAGGTCGTGTGACTTTCTTCTATCTCATGAAGTTTGAATGAAGAAATACTTATAGATTACATTTAACTAATCAATATAAGTAGGTATGTCTATAATCTGTATTTTTCGATATCTTATTTTCTTTCTCTGTCCCACTCTTTTTCTCTCTCTCTTTGCCTCTAGTTTTCTCTCTATCATTTTTGTTATCTCTCTCTCTCTCTCTCTCTCTCTTCATTTCTCATATCTTTCGCTCTTTATTTCTAGCTCCTCCATGTGGAAGTGGATTATCAAATTGAAGAGATGTAGATCTTACTGTCTTGTGTTCATCTAAACTTGGATGTCAGATGCTTTCTTGTTGGATATTATAATCTGGCCATACGGACTAGTCCAACTAATAGCAAATAATACCAATGCACTAAACACCTCTTGTTTTGCTGCTCGTTATAAGTTGATTCCACTTGACAATTTAACAATTCCTTCAATTAATACTGCTATATTAAGTTGTAAATAAAAGTCAAGACGTTTCAGCAAAAAAAAATCACCACCACACAACATGTTAAAAGCGTGAATATTCTCAAAGGGCCATCCAGCCACCATAACAAGAGCAAAAGTAAACTTCATTTCGCTTGAACCGATTACGTCACAAATGCCTCGTACAATAGATACAGCTACACATATAATCTCTACACAATACATCTTTTCCATACCTAACATAATAACAGTGATTCTCATACATTTGACAACTAATACATATTTTTAACATAGATCTTAGTTTCCTCACACTATTGCATTCCTAATATAATCACCTGTCATTTTAAATCACGTTGCATATTTAATTAGATCGTGCACTACATTAAAATTATTATTTTGTAAATTAATGTTTTTGTTTAATTTCTCTGGTTTTGATTCGGATAGCCAAATGTTTAGATTAAATAAACGAAATGTATATATTATGGATATGTTTTATTATTGAACTATGATATTACAAATACATGTATCAGGATTTAGTCAGCAGGGAGGAGGATAGTGTTTCCTTATTCTTCTCATCCATTGGCATCTCTAAAAATCCAAACCTAGCCAACTTTTTTTATGAGGGAAATATATGTGTTTACGTTTCCATGCTGCAATGAGGAAGATATGATTTAAATCGACGAACTGTTTAGGGTTAAGATATACACTTGTAGCATGTTGCTTTATACAATTGACCAGTCTAAAACAATTTTCGAACGTGTTGCGATCACTATTGTTTCTGGATCCCATTATTGTTATCTTCAGGTCTTAGTTTGTATCCCCGTATCTCAAAAAGTAATTTTATCTTAATACACTATTATAAAATACCTCGGATGAATTTATACAATAGACATTTCAATTTTAAATTAAATAAAAGAACACAATTGGCAGCATACATTTTTATCATAGACGGCTTATATCAAGCCCTTAATTTCACTCTCTTTGGACGTTGTAAAAGGGAATTAATTTTATTTTTATGTATTTCTGCACAACAGGGCATTTTAATGGCGGTGTTCTTCCAGGTCTCCGGTTGGCATGTCTGCTGTGGCTGGCCGATTAGGAGGC
The DNA here is from genome assembly GCA_964033795.1 of Lymnaea stagnalis. Classification (NCBI taxonomy): domain Eukaryota; kingdom Metazoa; phylum Mollusca; class Gastropoda; family Lymnaeidae; genus Lymnaea; species Lymnaea stagnalis. The sequence goes on along the minus strand of CAXITT010001203.1, from coordinate 56,987 downwards.
GTCGGCCACCGACCCCCTCGGCGTTTGCCTGGAAACATAACTACTGGGCACGCCCCGCGTGGGCAGACAAAGGGTGTGCTCGGTACCTGCCGTACATAAAACAGCTCCCACAGGGCTGCCGGCTGTGATATTACGCAGTCGGAAAGTTAGGCAGAGCCAGGGTAGGGATCATGATTACAAGTTGCCGTTGACGGGTATGAGGCCAGAGGTGAGGGTGGTAACTTCTGGCCGAGGATTCAAATAATGCAGCCGTGAGAACGCTGCCCCTAGGCAACCGTTTCGTCCCAGCTAAAGCGTGAACTAGTCGCGTTGTGGAAGCCCACTGTGGAATCCCTCTTATAGGGCGTCCGACGCTTTCCCGGGATGGGTGGGGGAAGATATTAGGACGTAAATTTGTCCATCCCAACTCCTGAGAAAGTCGATCGAGTGCACTGTTTAAACGCATAGTGTTGGAGCGACCGGGTTTCTCCTCGTTGGGGTGGCCCCCAGGCGGGGTCCTGGTCGAGCGCCCAGGCGCCCAGGTGAGGGACTTGGGTGAGGACCCGTGTTGGGGCCGTCCTGACGAGTGGGCATCTCCAACGTGCCGTTCCGTCTGACAGTGATCGAACTGTTCTTAGTGAATTTGATATTCTGGCAGTGACTCTGATTAAATTTTGCTTAGTGATGTTGATATTCTAGCAGTGACTCTGATCAAACTTTGCGTAGTGATGCTGATATTCTAGAAGTGACTCTCATCAACTGAGAGATATACACATATAACATACAAGTAAATAGTTATCAGTTATTAGATTAAAATGGTGGTTCCACAGCTCCATTACAATTTTAAATCTTTAATTCCATGTTAAAAAAACAACAACATGCAATTAAAGAAAATTAAATATTAATTAAATACCTAACAAGTATGTAAACATGTATGAAGTTTTTATGAACTTTAAAAAAAAAGAAGAATGTGTCTATTCTCTCATATCGCAAGTCAAGAAATTTAACATTAAGGCTAACATTTAAAAGTATGTTAGAAACTTCTCGTCTAGAAAAAAAGCAATTTATATTCAGTACTTATATTTGAATATAATGTATGTGAGATGCAGTTAAGTTAAATCAACAAAACGACACCGTTTTACTTCTTTTAAATGAATATTATAATTTTTAAAAAAATGTGCACAGTTTAGAATAGAAATGCAAAATGAATATTAAGTGCTTTCTTGACTAAATTCATATTAAATTGACTTTTCGACAACTTAGCTACAAAAACATTACATAAAACTCGCTAAATTGTAGAGCGAAAAATTCAACGGAAATTTGACATACTTTTTTTTTTCAAGTTTAAACTATGAGCACGTTATCAAGGGTATGCGAAACACATTTGTGGTAATTGAGATCAGCCTAAAATATGTTGACAAGAAATAGTGCAAGCCTGAGTGAACAAGGCGTGATATTTGGATGATGTGGTTTCTATAGAAAACGTTGTGTCATAGACTGGTGGTCGTGTTATAGACGGGTGGTCATGTCATAGATGGGTGGTCGTGTCAGAGACGGGTGGTCGTGTTATCGACGTGTGGTCGAGTCATAGACGGGTGATCGTGTCATAGACCAGTATTCGTGTAATAGACAGGTGGTCGTGTCATAGATTGGTGATCGTGTCATAGATGGTTGGTAGTGTTATAGAAGTGTGGTCGTGTCATAGACGGGAGGTCCTGTTATTGACGGGTCGATGTGTCAAAGACGGGTGGTCGTGTTATAAACAGCTGATGGTATCATAGGCGGGTAGTCATGTTATAGACGCGTGGTGTGTCATAATCAGGTGATGGTGTCCTAGATGGGTGTTCATGTCATAAACGGATGGCCGTGTCATAGACGGTTGGTCGTGTTATAGATGGTTGGTCGTGTCATAGGTTGGTTGTCGTGTCATAGATGGATGGTCTTGTCATAGACTGGTAGTCATGTCATAGATGGGTGGTCGTGTCATAGACGGGTGGTAATGTCATAGATGAGTGGTCGTGTCATAGATGAGTGGTCGTGTCATAGGTTGGTTGTCGTGTCATAGTTGGATGGTCTTGTCATAGACTGGTGGTCATGTCATAGATGGGTGTCATTGATGGGTCTTCATATCATAGACGTGTGGTCGTGTCATAGGTGGGTTGTCATGTCATAGGCAGGTGGTCGTGTCATAGACTGGTTGTCAGTTTCATAGACCGGTGTTTGTGTCATATATAGGTGATAGTGTCATTGACGTGTGTTCGTGTTATAGACTTGTGGTCGTGTTATAAACGGGTGGTCGTGTTATAGCCATGTGGTCGTTTCATAGACGGGTGGTCGTGTCATAGACGAGTAGTCGTGTCATAGACGTGAGGTCATGTTACAGACGTGTTGTCTTGTTATTGACGGGTGATCGTGTTATAGACTGGTGGTCGTATCACAGACGCGTGGTCGTGTTATAGATAGGTGTTCATGTCATTGACGGTGGTCGTGTTATAGACAGGTTTTCATGTCAGTGACGGTGGTCGTGTAATAGACAGGTTTTCATGTCAGTGATGGGGGTCATGTTATAGGCGGGTGGTCATGTCATAGACGGGAGATCCTGTTAATGACGGGATAACGTGTTATAAATTGGAGGTCGTGTCTTAGATGGGTTGTCGTGTCATAGACAGGTGATGGTGTCATTGACGAGAGGTCGTGTTATAAACTGGTGGTCAAGTTATAGAGATGTGATGGTGTGACAGACGTGCGATCGTGTTATAGATCGTCTCATTTTTGCACTAGGGCACTTGACTTGCCCCCTGGGGTCCGTGCCTCACTCTCCCTCGAAGAGATGCCTAAATGAAAGACTTGTGGGCAGTAGAACAAATAACAAACTATTCTAAACGATTTGTGAACACTTCATCAAATGTATCATTTCCTATTATCTTGTTTTTGGAAACTCCAACTTCCGGAAATGAAAGTAGCTATTACTTAATCTATACACTTGAATCTATTTCTAGCCTTCTTTTCATATATCCTGTCTGCTGAGTAAATTTCTTTGCGAAAACATTCGTGTCTGATTGTCTTGGTTTTAAATCAAGCTCCCTATTCCTAGTTCTATTATTTTTGTTTCTAAAATGTTTATTTCACATACATGTTTTTCAAGGGAAACAATTGAGATGGTTTTACAGATGTTTTATTGTTGATACTTTGAATATTTGCATGAGACAAATTAATTTTTAGTTCTATTATTTTTGTTTCTAAAATGTTTATTTCACATACATGTTTTTCAAGGGAAACAATTGAGATGGTTTTACAGATGTTTTATTGTTGATACTTTGAATATTTGCATGAGACAAATTAATTTTATTTTTTTATTTAAAATCTATTTAATAAATTCAAAAGTACAAGACCTGTGCCAATTGTCTTAAACATTTTTCTATCATATATTGTTTAAAATCTTTAGATTTATTATAATACAAACTTTAGTTTTATATTTTTAACATAAATATATATAGCATTAAATATACTTAACCAATGTTTATTTTTGCTTCTATAGTTCGTTACAAATGGATTATTCAGTTTTATTGTAAGATGAAGTCCACTTGAATTCGATCCCTATTGTAGGGATTTCATGCAAATGTTATTCTACTCCCCATTGCAGTGGCTCCCACCCAACCTGTGGGTCGCGTCCCCTTTGAGGGTCACCAAAGACCTCTGGGAAAACACACATCCCGATGATGATGGTCCCAGAAACCGATTGATTTGGTCCAGCGGAAAAATCAGACATGTCACAAATTTTCATTTGTTTGTTATCCCCCTTAAAGCATCACCCCATTGTAAAGCTGGAACTTATAGTGAAAATTACAGCACAAATCAGCTGATTAACGGGTCATCGCGGTCTATAAATAGTGCACTTTTGAAGAATCAGACAAGTCCAGTGAACATGGAAAAGAAAAAAGAATCAAAGTGAGCTCCCTTAGTATCACGTAATGCGCTTAAACAATGGCAAGTAAGGAAGTAGAAGCATGAATAGAAAATTAAAAAGACATAATAAATATCGGTTTAGGAGTCTTTCCAGTCATAATACATGGGGTAAAGAAAGCTACTGTTCAAGTTTTGTGTGATTAGAATCAGCAGTGTAATGATAGGAACGTTTAGGATTAAGTTTAATCAGTTTCAGTTGCCTTCTCCTCATGCACTCAATTACTATGGTGCCTATATGAGTGTGTCCTCAGCATGCTGTCTTATGTCTATGATGTTACGTCTCTGTTACAAATAGCCTCTGATGAATGATGTTACGTCTCTGTTACAAATAGCCACTGGTGAATGATTTTACTTCTCTGTTACAAATAGCCTCTGATTAATGAATATTGTCCGATAAAGACAAAACAATTATACGTAAAATTATGCGCCTGTCTTGCTCCATGTCATTTTTAAAAAAAATTCTGACCACTGACTGCTGTGATGAGAGTATGATTACAATATCTCAACATAATCATTGTCCATCATTTTATGCAATTGCATTTAGTCCCACCTGATTAAGAGCTGTTAAAACACTATGAATATCTAAATGTTTTCATTTTTATTGAGAATGCTGGCCCTTATATTTTTTTTTATTAAAATGAAGTCTTTACAGTGAACTGATTGATGACTGATAGAATAGACATAAAATAGTCTATTCCATAAATTTCAGTCCCATTTTAGGGTCATGATAATCATAATGAGTCATATTACTCATTTGCTACTTAAATTTTATAATAAGCTGAATAATAATGGCTTTGTGAAAGTGTAAGTTTGATACAATTTATTACATTATCGTTGAGTCATTACACTACAAGTGGAAGATCTCAGAGGCTTGTACACTACTTTAATTATGTTTTTGTCCACAATATTTGAAATTTTTTTTCTTTTATTTTCACCGCAATTTGTTTCATTATTAAGAGAGGTCACTTAAGTTTAATAATTGATTAATAAGAGATGTTATTTGCATTTAAAACCCACAAAATATAGTTTGAAACACAGATTTAAATTGTCAGTGTAAAAATCAGATAAGTCATATTTTGCGTCAGCCTGATAATAAGCTGAAAAAAATTGAAAATAGTCACAATATAACTAGCAACTGATACATTTTTGAAGATAAATCTTATATCTAAATACAGTTAAATTATAGCATTTTATTTTTATTCAGATACTTTCAAACTTTAAAATTCCATTTTTTCAAAACTTTCAAAATGTGACAAGTTTGGCTTTTCCACTAAGATCTTCAATATATCATCTTTTTATAGCTATAGTTATTGATTACTTTCATTAGCAAAACATCACATGACAATGAATCGCGTAGAGAAGAACATTAAGAAAAGAAACTACAGTGAGGATTATTTACAATATGAATTTACCTCAATAATCATAATTGGGATTGAGCAACACCAATGTGTTATTTGTTGTGAAGTTTTGTCAGCCGAATCTATGAAGCCGAAAAAAATAAAACGCCATTTTGGTAGCAAGCATCCCGGCTTTGTCGGCAAAGATACCAACTATTTCAGAAGTAAAGCCGATTGACTCCAGAAAGCCAGACTTGACACTGGTGGGAAGTACCACAAACAAAACATAGCAGCCGTTGAAGCTTCATGTTTGGTGACACTCAGTATTGTCAGCTGTGAAACATCAAATCATTGCTGTGGATTTACTGTTGCCAGCGGCCACAGACATTGTTTGCGTTATGATAAGAGACGAAATTTTTATAAATTTGAGTGCAATTTCCTTATATAATGACACTGTCCGCAGAAGAATAAATGACATGACTGTTGATATTCTTGATCATGTCATTCAGGAAATTAAATCTGCTTCAAGCCCAATATTTAGCATCCAGCTTGATGAATTTATCGACTTTGCGAACACTTTACAGTTTCTTGTTTAAGTGAGATATAATAATGATGGCAACTTTAAAGATGAGTTTCATTTTGCACACCTCTTGAAATAACAGCCACTGGAAATGATGTATTTGACACATTTGGTTTATTTCTGAAAGATCCATTCATCTCTTGGGAAAAGGTGTTGTGGTCTTTACAGATATGTTGCTCCAGCTATACTAGGATGTCACAGATGGTGCTCCAGCTAGGCTAGGAAGTTATAGATGGTTCTCCAGCTAGGTTAGGATGTAACAGATGGTGCTCCAGCTAGGTTAGGAAGTTACAGATGGTGCTCCAGCTAGGTTAGGATGTAACAGATGGTGCTCCAGCTAGGTTAGGAAGTTATAGATGGTTCTCCAGCTAGGTTAGGAAGTTACAGATGGTTCTCCAGCTAGGTTAGGAAGTTACAGATGGTGCTCCAGCTAGGTTAGGATGTAACAGATGGTGCTCCAGCTAGGTTTGTGTTATGTTTTCATTGTTTTTATTTCCAAACAAGTAACATAAACATATATATACATAAATACACGTTCTCAATCAGGTGCTGACTTTCTGCTTGCCTCCGGAACACGGTTCATAAACACACACACTCTGTGTAGTCTCTCTGCGCATGCGCGCTATTGCCTTGGCTGGCTATTGGTACGGTCCAGTCCGCTAGTCCACCATAACACCTCCCCGAACAATTACAAGTCCAGTACCAATGGTGCTTGACGTTGTCTTTGAGATCTCCTAGGAATAACATAGTCTGAAGGTCTTGGATGTCGAGGGTTAATCTTCTTCTTATGTGGACTTGGAGTTGCTGGATGTGTAGACGGTTGATGACTCAGGGCTGCCTGAGCTGTTGGATAAAGACTTCCTGTCATTATATCCAAACCTGGTTCTGAATCTTCTTCTGCTCCATACCTTGGGCGAAGTTGGTCTAAATGTCTCTTCCAAATGGGACCATTTGGATAAATCTTTACCTTGAAGAGACGTGGACCCATAACTTGGATGATTGTACCGGGAGCCCATCGTGGTTTAGAGTCTGTTGCTGTTCCATATACTCTGACGTAACATGGATCTCCCCGGTTAAATGATCGGCTAGGACTTCTGTTTGTCCCATTGCGGACGGCTATTTCTTTAAGATGCTGTCCCTGTGCTTGATGAGCAGGTGAGGGAACTAGAGTATCAATAAGTGTTCTTATTTGCCGATTGTTCAGCAGTTGGCTTGGTGATAATCCACTTGCCAATGGTGTCCTACGATACTGACGTAGAAAGTCTTGTAGAGATTCCTTCAAAGGTAATGAGGATTTCTTCAGTGAACTCTTGAAACTTTGAATGAGTCGCTCGGCAGCTCCATTCGTAGCAGGATGATAGGGAGCGCCTGCGAGATGTACAATACCCCTCTCCTTACACCAATGCTGAAATTCTTCTGAGATGAAGCAAGTAGCATTGTCACTGACTATGGTGTGTGGATAGCCGAAATGAGCAAAATCTTCCTCCAGAAGATCAATGGTGGCTTTGGTCGATGTAGATGTTGTCCTGTGGATACACGGGTACTTTGAATAAGCATCTATCACCACCAGCCAATGTGATCCCTTAAAGTTAATGGCATGATCAATATGCACTCGACTCCACGGTTTTTCTGGCAGCATCCATGGGTGGATACTTGCTTTGTTTGGGTCTCTGGCGTGTTCTGCACATGCTTGGCATGTTCGACCAATCTCCATGATTTGAGTATCAAGTCCAGGCCAATATACAGATGATCTTGCTAACTGTTTCATCCGCTCGATTCCAAAATGTCCTGTATGCAGGATTTGGAGAACTTGAGCTTGTAGTATTTTTGGTACCACAATTCTCGAACCATAAAATAGACAATTCGACTCCACGGAGAGTGAGTCTTGAATATTTTTAAAAGCTGCTATATTAGCTGACTCCTTGTTCAAGTGTTCTTTGTTTATAGAGGAAGGCCATCCCTCTTGACAATATCTCATTACTGTAGACACAGTATAATCTTTAAGTGACTCTTTAGCAAGGACTCCTGGGTCTGTTGGTCTGATCTGTAAACTGATTTGTTTGATCATACATACAGCATCCATGTCTGCTTCACTTTCTTCCACATCAAAATTGTCATCAGGCCCTGAGGGTAGACGACTAAGAGCATCCGCATTGCAATGTTCAGTTGACTTACGGAATTAAATGATATATTCATATTGACTCAAGGTAAGAGCCCATCTGGCTAAACGATTTGCTGCCAGTGCTGGTGTTCCTTTTCCTGAACCAAATATACTTATCAGTGGTTTATGGTCTGTCACCAACACAAACTTTCTTCCATACAGATATTGATGGAACTTTGATAATGCAAAAATAATTGAGAGTGCTTCCTTTTGAATCTGACTATATTTGCGTTGTGCTGCTGTGAGGGTTTTTGAAATGTTAGCAATAGGGCGTTCACTACCATCAGGATATCTGTGGAACAGAACACTTCCTATGCCAACATTAGAGGCGTCACAGGATATGCCTATGTCTAGAGTTGGATCATAGTGAGCTAGAACTGTATCAGAAGAAAGCAATTTCTTGACTTTCCTAAAAGCTTCTTCTTGTTCTGTTTTCCAGTTCCATGATACGTTCTTTTTCGTTAAATAATATAATGGCTCAAGTACAGTTGATAGGTCTGGTAAGAACTTGTTGTAAAACTGCACTTGACCAAGAAATGACCGTAGACTGGAAATATCTGTGGGTGCTGGCATGGATATAACTGCATCTACTTTGGCTCCTTTTGATATGCCATTGCTTGATAATTTATGCCCTAAATATTCAATTAATTCTTGGGCAAATATGCATTTTTCCTTCCTGCACTTCAACCCATTTTCATTGAGTCTGTGTAATAACCTGCGAAGGTTCATTACATGGTCTTCCTCATCCTTTCCACTCACTAGAATGTCGTCCATGTACACTGCTACTCCAGGCAAATCTTGTGTAAGTTTGTCCATGATTTCTTGGAAATATGCAGGTGCTGAGGTAATACCGAATGGTAACCGTGTTTGCAGCAATACACCTCTATGTGTGCTTAGTGCCAATTTCTCTTGGGATTATTTAGCCAGCTTGATCTGATTATAAGCATCAGCTAGATCTATTTTTGAGAAATAATGTCCACCTGCTAACTTCCTCATGAGGTCTTCTGGTAAGGGCATTTGGTACCTGGGTGTTTCTAACTGTTGATTTACAGTTTTTGCATAGTCCCCACAGACCCTAATTTGTGACTTTTTTCCTGTGATAGACTTCTTTCTCACTGGAACTACAGGAGTGCCCCATTGATTGAACTGTACTGGTAGCCATACTCCTGAGGATATTCCAGCTTCATAAGCCTCTGCTAGCTCTGCCTTTACTGCAAATGGAACATTTCTAGGTTTCACATAAATGGGTTGTGCATTTGGCTTGAACTTAATTTCTAGCTCCACATCCTTCAATAGCCCCAGACCAGGTTCAAACAGCTTCGGGAATTCCTTACAGATTTGTTCACAAGCTACGCTCAATGAGTTTTGATTAGCAATGTGATTTATCTTTGTTTGAAACAGTGCGTCTATTGAAATCTTGAGGTTCTTTATTGCAGTTCTGCCCAACAAGTTTAAGTTGTGGTTTTTCACTACTACAAATGACAAATTTGTAGTTATTTCCCCTGCTTTAGCCTTTATCTGCACACTTCCCAAAACATTAAGTAGGTCACCAGATGCTGACTCGTACTTGACCGCTACTGGGCTCAATGTTGGTTGTCCCAGCTTTCGCCAAACAGATTCCGACATAAAATTTTCTCCGGCTCCAGTGTCAATTTCAAATGCAAACCTCTTTCCTCCTAAAATGAGTTCTTGAATAAGGGGCGGGATAGTTTTTATTTGATTTTGCCTTCTTATTCTTTTTAGATGAATCTGTTTCTGGTTTGGAGCATTCTCTTTCTTATTTAGACAAACTCTTTCAAGATGTCCTCTCTTGTGGCAAAAGTGGCAGATCACGTCTTTGTATCTGCAGACATTTCCTTTATGGCCTCTTACTCCACACCTGCCACAAGTTCCACTCGGAAAATCTTGTCTTTGAGATGGAGAAAATTTCTCTACTGTCTGATGTTGTTTCTTTCTGTGTGACTGAATTTTATTGATAGGCGTTTCTTCATGGACTGTTTCTTTGGCACATTTCGCTGCCTCCTCTGTTTCAACAGCTATTTCTACTGCCTTGTTGAATGACAGTTCAGTGTCCTTCATCCGAAACAAAATTTTCAATACAGCCTCGTTCTTGACAGAGCACATGAATCTTGTTCGTAAAGCTTCATCTAGAGGATTTTTGATATTACTAAACTCACAAGTCGCTGCATCCTGTCTGATCCTAGCTGCCAATTCTTTGATTGTTTCCCCCGGTTTTCTACTTGCATCAGACCAAAATTTGAACCTTTCTCTGATTACAAATTTGGTGGGGTCAAATTGATCCATCATTATTCTATATATTTCTTCTATGTTCAATTCATTTAAATTTTGTGGTGGTTCTTTCTGTTGTACGAGGGTTGATAACATTTTATGCAGCTCTGGCGTCTGGCTTGTTAAAAAAATGTGTGCCTGTCTTTCCTTTGGCACATTATTTGCCAACACGAAGGTCACATATCTAGCGTAGTAGTCTGTGAACGTTTCCTCGTTACTATTGAAATGTGTAAACTTCATATTCGTAGCCGTATTACCTGTGGCTAGTTTCAAAAGTAGCTCGTTCTGATGTATGAGCTTCTGGATAATGTCAGCTTGGGTCAGAGTTGACTCCATTGTGTATTTACCTCCTCCGTTCCGTGAACTCACTCGTGCGTATCAATTATCACTCGGTTGTACTGAGTTGTACTGAGTTTTGTATTGAGTTAATACTGACCATCATACTGTGTTGTTGATGCTGGTCGATACCGCACTGTTATGTTTATACTGGCCACCATTTTGTTATGTTTTCATTGTTTTTATTTCCAAACAAGTAACATAAACATATATATACATAAATACACGTTCTCAATCAGGTGCTGACTTTCTGCTTGCCTCCGGAACACGGTTCATAAACACACACACTCTGTGTAGTCTCTCTGCGCATGCGCGCTATTGCCTTGGCTGGCTATTGGTACGGTCCAGTCCGCTAGTCCACCATAACAGTTAGGAAGTTACAGATGGTGCTCCAGCTAGGTTAGGAAGTTACAGATGGTGCTCCAGCTAGGTTAGGAAGTTACATATGGTGCTCCAGCTAGGCTAGGAAGTTACAGATGGTGCTCCAGCTAGGCTAGGAAGTAACAGATGGTGCTTCAGCTATGCAAGGATGTCAATCTGGATTCAAAGTTTGTTACTGAATGAGTCATCAAAGGTCATCGGAACTCACTGATAGTTTCCTCGGCAAATATTAGCAACGAAGACGTTGCCACAGAGTTACAAAGAGTACTGAAAAACGTCATAACTTCTATCAATTTTTTTAGAGGCGAGCACTTTAAACAGTAGACTGTTTTAGCAATTGTGCAACGAGCTGTATGAGCCGAACAATGCTCTGCTATCTCATACTGAAGTGAGTTCTCTTGTTGAGAGGAACAGTTTTAAAACGTGTTTTTGAGCTTCGGGATGAACTCAAAAAGATTTTTTTTTTAAATCAGAAAGCAAGACTACAGTGTTCGAAACACTTTTTAGTGATAAAAGGGAACTCTTAAAAAAAAGCTTGCTTGGTTGACATCTTTGTCATCTTGAAAGAGTTAAATTTATCACCGAAAGGATCACATGTAACATGCCTTGAAAATAAAATTGACATGTTGCCTATTTTACCTGGTTTCTTTGAGGAATATGACTTTAAACCAGACAAAAGATTTACGTTGATACATTATGTGAAGGAACACTTACACATGCTTGCAGACGAATTCCATCGTACTTTACAAATCTACCGGACAAACCATTTGCACTTGCCAGAACTCAATTCAGAGTCAAAGTTGAAATTCTCCTGAGTTTCCACAATAGGTTTTAATGAACTTATTAACAGCGATGCAGCGAGAACCGATTTATCTACAATGACAAATATAAAATTCTGGATCAAGAAAGGCAAACGTCTTTGCCTAGGATTATAAGGATGTCACTGCCAAGATTTCAATAGCATGGCAAGGATATAATGCCAATTATTCACTGGGATTGTAAGGATGTCATGCCCAATTTTGGGATAGGATTGTAATGTTTTAATGGCCACGTTCTAACTCAGATTATGAAAATCTAATGATAAAATCTGAGACTGTATGAGGCGTCCTCTTCTTCTATTTCCAACAACATATCTTTGTAAAACAAGGTTTTCCAGCTTGTTGGTAATCAAGTCTAAATGTAGACTTGTTGTGGAAGATCATCTTCGTTGTGCTCTTGCAAACCTGCCCCGAAAATTTCTGATTTGGTTAGAAAGAAGCAATCTCAACCTTCGTACTGACGTCTGATTTTTATGTATGCTTTCTCAAAATGTAGCAATATAGTTTACTGTTATATATTAATAATGTTAACCATGCTACACCATGCTGGAAGACAAAATCTCTTTTATTTGTAACTAAAATAGATATTTTACAATATATAATACCCCATTGTTTTTTGTTATTTATAACTCTACTTTAATTATGTTTAGATTGTAACAATGAAAATGCATACTGCAAATCATATATTTACATTACGATTAATAACAGAAGCAAAAGTACAGCTTCGAAGTAGGAACAAAAATAACTTTATGGTTAGGGGTCACCACAACACACGCAACTGTATAAAAGGTTTGCAACATTAGAAAGGTTGAGAGCAACTGATCTAATAGCTTCAGGACTGTTCTTAGATAGGATGAATTGTTTAGTAAATTGAACTTTAACATGGTCAACAAGTGTCACATTTTAAGTGGGCCTTTAAGATATTGAGTAAGAGAAAGAAGAAGAGTTGTGTTTAAATAGTAAGTCTTAGATGTAAACAAGAAACAGGGGGCATAATCGGCTTGAAAAAAAAGCAATCGCATCATACTCATAACAAAAATAGTTAGTAACAAAAATAATCACGAACTATTAATAAAAGGATCTGCTTTTCTTACGCCGGTGAAGGAGAGAGTGTATCTAACATGCTTACTTATCATGGACAGTTTTTGGAATGTTGGCATTGGTGAACTTATCATTCATTTGTATCTCGCAATCCCTATAGGAAGGGATCGAATTTGAGGGATCAGAATGTGTTCAGTGCAGACTAATGATAGTTAAGCTTTTTGAAATTAAATTAAATTAATTTTATAAAAGTTTTCTCATTGTTTCCTAAACACAACATAAGAAAGTAAGAAAACCATTCACCTTCCATTTGGAGACAGTTTTTTTCAAAGGTTTTGTTTTAGTATTTTATTTGAAACGATTGATTAACAAATTAAAAATATATACCAAAACATCAAGGATACATATATCTTTCTATAAATAAATATATAAAAGCGCCAATAATTATTTCCCTTTTAAACACTTTCGTTTGCATGTGATTTTCTATTTTTTTTTTTAATATGTTTAGAAAAAAAAACATATTTCAATAAAATTGAATTATTCATCATTATCGTGTTGCAGTTGTGAGAACTAGGATTTATTCTATTTAGTAATCGTTTTTTGGAAACATGTTTAAAGAAAAACAAATTAAGGTTATTCAATATTTATGTTGATTAGTTCAAATAGTGCTGTCAACTTACATAGTAAGTTTTGAGGTGTTGAAATTGATAGTTTCAATTTAATACATTTTAATACTTAATATTGAACTTAAAATTGTCATTAAAGACATAATTTTTTGCTTATAAATTCAAGAACGACACGATGTGGTCAATTTCTTATTAAGTTATTTAGTACTTCATTACATGTTTCAAAAAATGAATTAAGTTAATTAAAACCTCTAGGTACAAGCATGTGATTACTCATACGCTGGCTTAACACAGTATATTTAATTTAAGTATACAGTCATAATACACTGTTATGGATATCCCAGCTAAAGTTATGTGTACAAGGACAATACAAGTTAAAGAAGAAAATAGACGTACTACATTACAGTGGTGAAACTAGGGATGGTGTCACCTGGTGTGGTAATCTCATGGTGTACGTACTATATTACAGTGGCGTATCTAGGAATGGTGTCACCTAGTATGGTAATCTCATGATGTGCGTATTATATTAAGGTGGCGTAGCAAAGGATGGTGTCACCTGGTGTGGTAATCTCATGGTGTACGTACTATATTACTGGGCGTAGCTAGGATGGTGTCACCTAGTGTGGTAAGCTCATGGTGTGCGTACTATATTAAGGTGTCGTAGCTAGGGATGGTGTCACCTGGTGTGGTCATTGTTGGGAATTGACATAATCCTGAATGCTAATTGCGCATTGTTTTGCACACCATATTATTTATTGTGTAGTGACGTCATGTTTTTATGCTGTCTTGTCGAGTGCTCCATGTTGGTAGGACTCCATGTTGTTCTCCTACAATTAAGCGTTGAACTAACCTTGATGGTTGCTTCTGTTGTTTGATTATCTTCCTTGTGAAGTAGATTAGCAACTTAATATTTTCAACAAAAAATACATGAGACATAAAAAAATGAAATGACGTTTTCCATCCAGCGATTTTTTTCAAAACAACAATCCAGTTCAATTTTTGTCACAGCGATTTCTGTCAACAAAATAACAATAAAGTTCCTCACAGAAAATATCTAATGGTCGATATAAATGTCGATCGAAAAGCGTTCATAATTTATTTCCCATTTAAGCAAAATTCTTGCAAATTAACCCCTTTTAATATGTAGAATCTACAAAATAAAGGCATGTAACAATAATGAAATGTTGTTGTGAGAACTCCAATTTAGTTTACATTTTTTGTTCATTTTTGTAATTTCATATATTTCAAGTATTTTTATATTGATAATAAACTCCGCCATCTTTGGTTTAGTTCACATAGTGCTGCACATTTACCAAGTAGATTGAAGGATATCAATTGTTTTACTTTAATACATTTAAATATATTAAAAAACATACAAAATGCTTTTAAATTATAAGTGTTTTATCAAGTCGATAATGTGTTTTAGATATTGAATATTTTTTATTTTTTTTTATATAAATGCATGGATAGATAGACAGAAAGATAAAAGATAGCTGTAATAATAATAATAATTTTTGATCTTATGGAGCGCGGTACCCCAGCCTAGTACTGGGCTCACCGCATTGTACATAAAAATATTAGTAAAGGGGATCTAATCATGACATTAAAATAAAATACATAAATGAAAGAAAAAACAGCGTATAGCCAAAAGACAAAGGTATATTCAACCACTAACCCAAGAAATTGTACAAAGCAAACAATGGACGGCAGCCAGCAGGATCGTTTATCGATCAGAGTAAGGAAATCAGTCAGGGTAGTATCGTTTGAAGAGATGTGTTTTGAGTCAGTTTTGAAGGCCTGGGTGGTTGGTATATTGCGGATGTGTAGTGTCGAAGAAATCCATTGTTTGGGAGCGCAGAAATTGAAAGATCATTCGCCATATAATTTAGTGTGTGTCTTGGGAACGGACAGAATACACGTGTCTGTGGAGGAGCGAAGCTGTAGAAGAGTGAATAGAAAGAAAGAATTTCGTTTAGATAGAAATGGCAGGAATCCTAGAGAAAGTTGTAAAAGAGAACAGACAGTTTGTAGTCAATGCGTGCCTGTAAAGGAAGCCAATGAAGTGAGTGGTGTAGTGGAGTGACGTGATCGCTTTTTTCACTGTGGCTGGTGTCACACGGAGAGAGGTGTGTGAATGTAAGTATAGATGTGTTGTCTTTGTCTCGCGTTTGAACGCCTTGGCGCGTTAATGAATCGTAACTTGATTGCAGAACTAAATGACATTCTTCTTCTTCTATATCTTAAGGGCCCATGATCAATTTTTTGACTCCTATGCATGTAGAAGGGATTTGCAATGTTTCTGTCCGTGGTGTGGATGAGGAAATTTCACAGATTTCCATTGCCACTTTGTGAGTTTCTTTTCGACTTGTTTCAAATAAGGAGGCGTCATGAATAGAGGAATGTGCGTCATGAACAGGAGATAGATGAGGAACAAGTGGGGGTGTCAATAATAGACGATAGGAGAGGAACGTGTGGGGGTGTCATGAATACAGGGAAATGTGTCATGAACAGGTGAGACGGGATGAACGATTGAGGGTGTCAAGGATAGATGATAGGGGGGGAACGAGTAAGGGTGTCAAGGATAGATGATAGTGGGGGAACGAATGGGTATGTAAAGGATAGAGAATTTGGGAGGAACGAGTGAGGGTGTTATGGATAGAGGATTGGGGAGGAACGTGTGGATATGTCAAGGATAGCGAATTGGGGAGTAACGAGTGCACATAGAAGTGACTAAAAAATCAGTTAATTTACTGATCACCAACGGCAGTCTTCAAATGAAACGTATTTCGTGTGTTTTAAGACAGACTCAACCCTAGCCTCTACCAATGTTGCCACTGTAATATTTGTGTTTATGAGCTAAACTATATAAATATACTTCGCGTATGTGTTCACATACGATTCATCCGATCGCGGAAAAAAAACAACTTTGAGTCGTTTTGCGCATGTCTGCAAAGGTTTCTAAATTGGTCCAATCATTTTAGAATATTCCTTTTGGGGCCGGGGCCTAAATATTTTTTTCGTATATCTGTTATATAAATATAATTTCTAACAGATCTAATGCATGTGTTGATCAATCACTAGAAGGGAGTGGG
Organism: Lymnaea stagnalis; assembly: GCA_964033795.1. Classification (NCBI taxonomy): domain Eukaryota; kingdom Metazoa; phylum Mollusca; class Gastropoda; family Lymnaeidae; genus Lymnaea; species Lymnaea stagnalis. The sequence goes on along the minus strand of CAXITT010001203.1, from coordinate 40,381 downwards.
CTGTATTTAGAAAATCCACGCTTCTCATATGTTCTCTGCATGCTGCATGCTCAAAGATCTAAAAACCTTCTATTTTGTTTGTGTATGCACCAAAGCTATTGTCTTTATAAGAATTATTTCAAAATCATAATTGAAACTTTAACACACTTTCTTTCTTTGAGTGGCGATGCAACGCACGACACGTTCTTGCTACTTAAAAAAATGGGACAAATGTTACATACAGTTGACAAGGATGATGTAGGGGGTATTACTGCTTTAGTTGAGCATTTTAGGCTCCATGGGTTTTAATTGCAATCTATAATGATGAAGATCGAATTCAAGTGCAATGTCACTAGTAAAATACATCGGCAGTTACAAACGGCACAAGCAGAGATATCGTCTGGTTAAGCGTACTTTGTATAATTTAAATTTGCCTTCATTTTAATGCTTTGTAGTTTTGTGAAAAACACTATTTTTATTCAAATAAAATTTAAATATTTTTTTTTCAGGTCTAATGTCTTTTTTTCCTTATAACGTTTACAAATTAAATAATTCTGACCAAAAATAAAATTATCACCTCTAACATGATACTCAATTTTATGTTATAAAACATTTTGAAAAACGAGCGCAATTGTTTCCCTTGATTAGAAAATAACTTTTGCTTTAAAGAAAAAAACTTTATTTACTGAAAGATGAATTGTTATAACAGAAACATTGAAAATAATTTAATTAAGATTTTAAATTGAATGTATGGCAGTTCCAGCTGTCATTGCAATTTAATTATTCTCTTTTTAAAATTATTTTTAAATAATGATTCAACAAATAAATGTTAATTATTTACCAAGAAAATAAAAATAATTTACAATGAAAAATACATGAATTTTAATTCAATTACTGAAATCAAATATTAACTTAATAATTGTTATAACTTATAGCTAATTAGTGTATGCTATATTATAGTGAAGGAGCATCTAGAAGAAAATGAAGAGGAGCTTTTGTGCCAGAACACAACCCTGTTTTACTGGAATGACACAGATATAGTGCCATAAAAAGTTATCGTCATGTGCATGTTATTGTAGAATGACGGTAGGATTGTGTGCAATTGTTAGGGACAACTTTTTCCTTGCAAGATACCAAAAAGGTCTCTCCAACTTAACAAGTCAAATGCCTTTTTCAGGTCTATGAAAGCAATATAAGGTCGACTTCTGTTAACGACAGATTTCCTGCTTTTGGCGTAACGAGAGTACCATGTCCAATTTTGAGCGCCCACCTGGGAAGCCACTCTGTGACACTGGGTAGATGTGGATCGCAAGACTCTGCAATCATTTAAGGGTATAGTTCAAGATAATGCCCTACCCAACGCCGGAGTTGATCATTTGGGTTCTGGATAATTCAACCCATCTTGGACTTGAGAGGTGTTATTTTTGAAGAGTGTGGTCCTAATGTCCTCTTGAAGTCCCCGTACATGCTCCTTGCAACTCCATTTTCGGAAGCCGATTGTAATAATTTGCAAAGTCAGTAAGTGTAGGCACAGTGGCGGGCCATCTGTTGTGATATATGTTTTTGCGGTTCGGAAGGATGCCATACATGAGGCCATAAATGATGCCATACATTATCCAACAGTTATAACTTATTTAATATAATATATTGTCACTCTACATATACTTTAATTAACGTATTCATCAGTTTTTTAAACTTTATTTTCTTAAATTATCTTTGTAGTATAAATCTAAAAAAATGTTACTAATGAAATTTTGTTGTAATTATCTTGGTGAAAAAAGTCGTAAGTTTGTGGTGCTATAGATGTTTTAAAAAAAATGTTTTTACCCCCTCTCCTTCGTTTTCGCCAGCAGTCACACTTCCTTCACCCCCAAGGTGTTTTAGTACTTTAGGTCAATCCGCTTGTTTACTCATACTAAATGTTGCCCTTTTAGAATATGATACAGCCATTCTCATAATAATTATTGCCATTTAGAATATGATATAGCCACTCTCATACTAATTATTACCCTTTCATATACGATATAGCCACTCATACTAAATATGGTCTTTAAGAATAAGACATATCTACTTTGGTTTTAACACATGCCTCTGTGCATTGGTTTTAACACAGGCCTCTGAGCATTGGCTTAAACACAGGCCTCTGAGCATTGGTTTAAACACAGGCCTCTGAGCATTTGTTTAAACACAGGCCTCTGAGCATTGGTTTAAACACAGGGCTCTGGGCATTGGTTTAAACACAGGCCTCTGGGCATTGGTTTAAACACAGGGCTCTGGGCATCGGCTTTAAAACGGCCTTGGGCATTGGTTTTAACACAAGCATAGATTGCATCACTAATTTAAAATAGAAAAATTAATAAGGAAAGGATCAATCAAAATCTTTTATATCGTATTACTTTTTTTCTCATCAAGTTTCCCTATATCAGTCCAAAGACGGGGGTGCATACCACAACATAGCACGTCATGACAACACACAGACGATGGATAGCTTTAGGATCAATCAAAATCTTTTATATCGTATTACTTTTTTTCTCATCAAGTTTCCCTATATCAGTCCAAAGACGGGGGTGCATACCACAACATAGCACGTCATGACAACACACAGACGATGGATAGCTTTATATATTTATATCTATATATATATATACAAATATATAACGTGCTTTGATGACACAAATTAAATTGATGGCAATTGAAATGAGGTAATAAGTCCTTCTTTTCATTTGTAATGCACAAATTAATGGACACCTCATATAGTCTGTTAGAAAGCTAATGGTAGACAAGACTAGAACATAATAAACAGTTTGATGGGCACGCCACCCAGTCTGGTTTAAAGCTGATTGTATAAAAGACTGAGAACGTATGCACAGTTTGATAGAAATATAACCAGAGTGTGGTAAAATATATATTTCTTAACCCCATAGCATTTTCCGTACACATTTAAAAATGGGATTACTTCTCTGTCTGATGCTATAATGAATTGGTTTGAAAAAATTGTTTTAGCAGAATTCGATAGACTAATATGTATAGGTTAAATATCTTAGCTAAATTCTATGAAAACAATACATATTTTGGCTATATGATTAAACTGCTCCTCATCATTTGAAGTTAACATTTGAAATCGATTTTTAAAAGTTGTAATTCTAATAAATTGTGTTAGTGCTGAAAACATATCCTCAATATTTCCCATTAACGTTTAATTTCAGTTTCTTAAATATGATGGTTTTTTCTTCTTCTTTATGAGGCGAACTTTTCATTTGATATTTTAAACTTGTTACAGGAGGTAGGAATAGCAAAGATTTCAAAAATACTTTTAAGAACAAAATCTCAAGTATTTTTATTCTGTGTTAGTAACAATTTCAGAATTTGATACTAAGTTGAGACTACTACTTCTACTAAACTACATTGATTTCAGAGACAGTTATTACTTGATTATTACAGTTGATCTTTGGGTTTGACTATTACTCATTTAATTCATTTAGAATCTTGCTAACAGAAATTGTGTCCAATATTTTCTAAATAAAACCACTGGCTACATGATTCATTATACGATATTTCTTTTAATTGGATCAACACAATTTTAATTTTTTTTAAATTTTAAAAAAAAAGTATTTTTTTCTAAAATATTTTTCCAAAATTTTTATGTTTTTCATATTATAGAACTAAATATTCTTTAATTTTTTAAATGTCATTTTTTGTTTTAAATGTTTTAAAATAAAATATAATTATGTCATCAATATTTGTTTTAAATATTTTATATGATCATGTATTTTTGTAAATAATGTAATTAGGAAATATCAAAATTTTTGAGGGATAGTTTTTAATTTATGTTTGTTTAACTCTCCTTTGCTTTTTTAGCAAACGTTTTATTTTATTTCACAACATAATTATATATCATCTGATTTAATAAAGCTTTTAAAAAAATATCAACATCTGTCATACATTTCACACTGGAAGTGCTCACGTACTTTCGAATTCGTTCCTTACTTGTAAGGATGCAAGGCTAAATACTCCTCTCTCTCTCACACTTCACCTGCAAAAACCGCTAACGCAAATGCGCGGTCGACTTATCTACACGTACACATTCATCATTAGCTGATCCTCGAACTCTAAAACTGATCTTTCATATAATTTGAAATATTTTAACTCCTAAAATATGCCCACATCAGTAGGAATATCCGTGGACTGGGGCGTAGCTAAAGGAGGGAGGGGGACAGATAACCCCCTGCACTATACAAATGGGGACAGATAACCCCATGCACCATACTAACCAGGAAAGATAACCCCATGCACCATGCTAGCGGAGACAGATTACCCCATGCACTATACTAGCGGAGACAGATAACCCCATGTACTATACTAAAGGAGACAGATAACCCCATCCACGATACTAGTGGAGACAGATAACCCATGCACCATACTAACCAGGACAGATAACCCCATGCACCATACTAGCGGAGACAGATAACCCCCTGCACCATACTATCGGGGACAAATAACCCCATGCACCATACTAGCGGAGACAGATAACCCCATGCACTATACTAACGGAGACACGAACATGGGATTTTGTGGTATTTACTGGATGGAAATAATGGGTTTTTTTTAGAGATGAGCCCACCCCAGAGAAATACAAATAAAAATTCCCTCATCACTTGTAATTCTTTGATTGAGCAATAAAGTATAACAAATCCATTAAATCGCTTCTACTTATTGACTCAATCAATTTTTTTTTTATAACACATTTACAAATCACTTCTCATTCTTAACTCAATCAATATAATATAACAAAGTAATTAAATCACAGTTTTTTGGGTCATTATTATTATATTTTACTACCACTCCATTTAAATGTAATATAATTTCAGTGACATTAACTAAAACGTCTTATTAACAATATTAATTGTATTTATGATAACAAATTTATATCTAATGATGTAGAAAATATTCTAAATACATTCTTGAAAACGCCAGTCTGTTATTAAATAACATATATTGGTAGATGATTCTAGTATGAGTCTCGTGCTAAAACAAATATACTTAATGAAAAAACGCAATAAAAAAACCCAAATCCATAGATAAAATGACATGATCAAAATGATCACACAAATATACTTAATAACAAAACACAAAGAACAATATTATCAATATCTAAAAGACATGATCGAAATGATTAAAACGGTATAATTTTAAAGTTTATTTCAAAGCATATTTTACGTATTAAAATGTATTAATGTAAAAACGATCGATGTCCCACAACTCACTTGGTAACTTTTCAGCACTATATGAACTAAAGTAAAGAAGGAAAAGTAAAGAATCGATAATAGCCTACTTGAAAAGACACCCAGTTACGAAAATCTACTAAAAATTATAAAATAAACACCATTTTTCACAAATGAATTGCATTATTGTTGCATGTTTCTATTTTTATCAATATAAAAAAATGTATTTTACGTATGGAAAACAAAAGAGGGCGTTAAATTCCAATAAATTTGCTTACAGGGGAAATAATTATGAACGCTTTAAAATATTTCTTTTTATCTACCTTTAAATTGTGTTGTGGAGTATTTTATTTTTAATTTCTAGAGCAAATGTCTAAAGAATGAAATATAAGTTTTAAAGTTTCTTTTAAAATTATCTAAAATAAAGATTCATCAGTTCTTTTTTTTTCAATTTCAGAAGTAGTTTTTAAAAAGATTGAGATAATTGTTATATAACAAATTTAGATTTTCCGATTTTGATCCTCTATGTGTAAGGAAGCAATAAATTAAAAAATATAAAAAATGTGTCTGCCAATATTTGTTTGTTTGCAAATAAATCCAAAATACTATGTTTGATGTTAGATAAGTGTACAAGCGTTCTGACATTGGCTGGGGGAAGACAGACAAATACTTTCTTACGTTTTTTTTTATTTATTCAATTTAGTTTACTCTATTCCATGACAATGACATATTGCTTTTATTAAAGACCCCAAGACCGACTTTTTCTGCTTGATCTTAAGGAACATGTTTCCATCTAAGATTTATATTGAAGCTAATATATCATCTATAAAAGAACATTCGGTGAAAACTGTTGATGTCTTCTAAATTTATTTTTTCATATTAAAATACAATAATAGATTTGCATGTGGAAATATAAAAAAAATGTAAGAAAATCTTGAGAAATTCAGGACATATTTCAACTGAACCATAGCCGGGTGTAGTATGGAGAAAGCTTGGACATATGAACCACATTGGAAAAAAAAAATAATTCATACTAAAAATAAATCACTTTTTGCACAGTACACCAACGACCTTAAAATAGCTTTAAAAAAATACATAATATTGCATATGCAATTTTCAAATGACCAGTGATGAGAAGGAAATCGATTGCGTAGGTACCGGACCAAAGTACAATAGATGATGGAGTAGGTAACCTGACAATTCCAGCGTTTATTTTAGTAAAATGAAGACGGTATACCTTGAGAGGCAGGCAGACACCATGTAGACAGTGAGGAAGACATGATAGCTTGAGAGGCAGGCAGACACTAGGTATACAGTAAAGAAGACATGATAGCTTAAGAGGCAGGCAGACACCAAGTAGACAGTGAAGAAGACATGATAGCCTGAGAGGCAGGCAGACACCAAGTAGACAATGATGAAGACATGGTTTCTTGAGAGTCAGGTAGACACAAATTAAACAGTGTTGGAACTAGTATCAGGGATGAGTTCAAGTAATGGTTTGGCTGGTGGGGTGGTACAAGTAGAATGTTCACGAAGACAATGGGAAATTTTAGATTAATAACTAGTGATAGATCAAAACCTAAACGTGATAGATGCTAATAATTGAGTAGAGACATGGAATTGGAGTCGGGGAGGGAATGAAGTACCTCGTGTAAATAATGGTGTCTTTGATGATGTAGTGTTTGAATGACCCTTAGCGTGGATATTTTGTTGTGATTATATTCATAGGACGAGAAATATAAGGGATATTATTTGGACACATTGATAGTAGAGATACGTATTTCCTGATGGATATGTTGATGAGATGGACGCAGTGCTGTTAGTCGTAGTCAAAAACAATCCGAGCGATTTTTTACACTAAGTAAAATTAAAATGGTTGACAAAGAGAGACCTGCACTTAGGCTGAGGAAATGTAAAGTGCAATGTGGTCTGTGAAGCCAGCTGGATCACAGAAGAAAACATTTAATGATAAGTGTAAGACATGTTGTAACCTAGCAAATGGATCCACATGCACGACAGAAACAAGACAGTACCAACTCATAGAGAAACACACTAAAAGTAGTTTCCCACTCGTAAGAGTTGTTGCTGTTGACATTGGTTCTCACAGCTGTAATTCATTACTTTCGGCATCTCTTAGATTTTACTCTAAAATTTCAAATGTATCAACACATATTAATTTTAGCTGTGGTAATTTACATAATGAGTTTTGAATTGGTTTGATATTTTAAAGTCAATATCGCAAGGGTCAGATACTTTACATGATCGTGACCTGACAAACTCATTACGACCATAAATTGTTATTAAGTTTTTAAGCATTTCTTTTCTCTGTTCTCCCATCTAACTCCTTGCCCTTAAGGTCCCATCTCTTCCGTCATTTCTTAAAAAGGACAAAAGCCCAACTCCCCCCACCCTTCCTTTTTTTCAATAGCTAAATAGCAGAGGCGTAGCTAAGGGTTGCTGACACCAATGTGGTCAACTCATAGCATCCCCTTTCCCTCTCCCTTTCCGACTTCTATGATGTATTTCTTTTTGTTAAAATAAGTACCAGTAGAACAATACAGAGAGAAAAATCAAAGCTATGTTAATTAAAAGTCAAGAGTTAAATGCATGTAAGAACAAAGTTAATTTAATGTTATATTAATGGTGCATTGACTTAACTTAACATTAAAATTTGTTTTCCTGTTCTTTAAAACTGCAAACCTTTCAATAACTTTATCAGAATCAATATCCTTGTCCGCATCACTTTCAATTGACAGCAGAGCCAGATCAGGAAGCCTTGACAGTACCATGTTGTGTCGTAAATAGTTCTTAATGAGTCTTCATTTTGACAAGCTCCGCTCACATGAACCAGCAGACACACAGATCGTAAGAAACATAGGAAGGCTTAGCCAAAGTATTGCAAGAGAATCCAAGAAGTACCATATAGCAATGAATGACCGCGTAAGCACAGATATCATCTAAAATGCCTAATTCCAAATGTCAATCCTATTCATATGTTAAGAGGCGATGCTGGTGGCGAAACTTGGAAAATACAAATATATATTGGGTTTCAATGTCCTTCTTCAATTTTCTATGTGAAGTTATTGTAACGGACTATGTTTTCACATGAAAACAGAGAGGTAGCATGAGTGAACAGTGAATAGTGTTGACCATGTTTTTCCACGAGGAGAGACAATCAATGGATTGTATTTTTGAGATGCAAATGTGAGCTCCACGTTTTTGGAGAGTAAATTGTGTTTTTGTCAAAGCGGTCGTTTCCACGCTTTGCTGGTAATAAAAAGGGCAGTTGATTTGATTGAAAGAAGAGAGAGTCAGAGTTAGTCGGAGTTTAGTTAGAGTTGAGATGTAGTACAGTTGAGCTGAGTTATAGCAGTGTGAGGACGTGTCTTTCTGAGTGATGGATTATTATATACATATATGTGAAATGATTACATTCATGCAAGGATTATTATTAATATTATTTGTGTAAACTGTGATTCAATAAAGTGCTGTAAGTTTAACCAGGATTCAGTATTCTTATTTGCGTGCCTGGATAACAAGAGGAAGAACGATGAAGTCATAGCCGGCATTCTGAATTACTAACTTAAAACAAGTAACCATGCTACTGACATAACCCACAGCCTAAGAAATAAGTTACAATGATAATGATTTCAGAGCATGTGCGTTATAGTTACCCTTGTCAGTGAAGAGTAGTTTACGAATTTGTAGTATCTCTATTTACCTTTGACTTTGCATGAAGATGGCCAATATTGAATAGTCTACCGTCAGAAATTGTGAGGATGTAAACTCTGTCAACACCGTCCCTGTTGGACAATTAAAGAAGATTAAAGAAGAAAATGGAAAAGACCATTGCGTATTTATATAGAAATCATCTCATTTAGCAGATAGTGGGATTTTTTTTAATGTTTCCCTTAGATAAAGGAACGACCTATTTTTAGAGGGTGAAGTTTAAAGGTGTGGCAAAACAAGCTAAGGAACGTGTGTCACGGGCCTAAAGTATCAGGGCAAAGTTTCAGATCGAAACATTAATTGGTAGTGGATCAAATAGCCGTCCAAAGATTGTCCCAGCCAGCCACGAACAAAAGCGAATGTAATTTAAAAAATATTTTAAAAATCCATAAAAGTACCTTAAAGTGTATTGCTACATAACAGACACATACAAAGTCTTTAAAAAATTACAACATAACTCAATGTGCATAACAATTATTGAATTAACAATAACATAATATAATGTTTCAAGCTAAAAATCAAATTGTAGGTATTTAAAATGGATAGACTATGATGTACAGAATTATATAGCCTACTCACTACTCCTTAAATTTATATCCCTTAACACAGGGATCGAATTGAAGTAAATGACAGCTTTATAATAGGCCTAACAATTCACTGAAACCTTGCCGTAACAGACTAATCGATGGTTACGCATAAATTAAATTATTTAAACCTAGGTTAAACAATTAAAATCAAGGGTTTTGTCTATTTAATAAGCAAGATAATAAATAAAAACCAATAGGAAGTTTTATTAAAAGATATGCAATTTTTTAAATTTTATATTTTAATTAAAAACATTTATAACAAATTGTATTAAGAAGTCAAAATAAATCCAAACTTATATATATATATATATATATATATAAGAAAAATAAAGCGATTGTTTCCCATGAATTGTTATGTTGTTGATTTTTAAATCTTTTATGTGAAAAAAAATTATTGTAAAACTTTATCTCAATGATAGTCATAACTCATTATTTATTTTTATTTGTTTGTTGAACTCCCTTCTCAGCTGTGTGGGATTTGAGAACAGTGATTACATAATGCAAATGTTTGGTTTTAAAATTTCTTTTAGTTTTACCAACACGATCATAAAGATATATTAATTTTATACTCCGTTATTTACAAGGGTTGCCAGAGTAAAAATGTATTTGTTAACAAGGAAAACGATTTTAAAATACCGAACGAACAATCATTAATTCTAAGATTTTCATTTTAACATAATTGGTTCTATTTACTCAGGTTTATCGATTGCTTCTTGAAATGAAATATTGAGATCATTCTAATTGTAATGTATCATTGATCACTGACTAAAGCTCCAATATGAGTACACATAATAAACAATTAAATTATTATCAATTAAAAGAATGAATTGGTTATACTATGGTGTCACTGCACTAAATAATTAATTATTTAAACGGATAATACAAATAATTGGTATGTAACACCGATGGCAGAACTAGAGTTGGTGTCATCCGGTGTTGTAAACTTATGGTGACATCATGTGTGGTAACTCATAGTGCCACCCGGTGTGGTAACTCATAAAATCATCAGGTGTGGTAACTCATGGTGACATAGGGTGTGGTTAACTCATGGTGTCATCTGGTTAGGTAATTATGGTGTCATCTGGTGTGGCAACTCATGGTGTCATCCCATGTGGTAACTCATAGTGTCATCCAGTGAGGTAACTCATGGTGTCATCCGGTGTGGAAACTCATAGTGTTATTCGGTGTGGTAACTCATGGTGTCATCCTTTGTGGTAACTCATGGTGTCATCCTGTGGGAAAACTCATTGTGTCATTATAGCCTTTACAGAGCAGAAGTAGAAACAAAGAAGAATCCGTTCAGATGTGATAATAAGCTTAAAACTTGGGAAAAACTTACTGACGGGGATAAGGTAGAAACTGTTGAAGGCGTTAGGAAAACTGGGAGGCCATTATGTGTGGTTGATGAGAGTAAAGTCCATTTATTAGCTTATGAAAACGAATTAATTGCAAATAGTACTGACTTTGTGGAAGAGCATAGCTATCCAAAGGAATCTCAAGCCATTGTAACGGAGTGTAGGGTCACCGAGTTCTCTGTAGCATCTAGGGAGGTGGTAACCATAATAGAAAACAGACGGGAAGCACGGGATACATATTTTTTACATGTTCAACATGTGAATTTGGATTTTGTACAGGATATGATTTTTGATTACATACAACATGATGCTTATAATAAAGTCCATGTAGATGTTGTTGATGAAAATGTAATGTGTGATTTTGGACAATATATTTTTATTTAATGGAGTACAAGATGATACTTGTGATACTCTTTGGGCTGTTGATTTTGATAATCCACAACATGAGAGCTGTGATAGGACACACGAGAGATGCTTTGAAAATGTACCAGAGGGTTCTTTGGCTTTTGTACATCAGGGAGATTTTTGGTTTATGTGGCAGAGCTTTGTGGAGAGGGATGATTTGTGTTTTGAACAAGATTTTGTAAGTTTAAAGACCTGGACAGGTCAAGGTGTTTGCGAAGTGGAAATCGGGAGCTGGTCAAAGGCAGTCCCAAGACGGGGACGTAAATATAATTTAGTTGAATTAGGTAAAATCATTTCATGTGGAGCTATGAGGATTTTAGTCCGATTGTTGAAGTTTTTAGCATTAAAGACACGGATTGCTCAAAGTTTGAGAACTGTCATATGGATGAGTCTATCTTAGACTCAGAAAAGCTGATTGTAGCTAGCGGGTTTAAGCTTGGCTACATAGGTTCCGTTGAGGAGGTAAACGTTTTCCCTGGTGTGGCGTTGGATGACGGGACCTTTGCTGTGGTTGATGACTTGTGTCGCGAGAGTCAGGAGGGCTCATTGGTTGAGAGCGGACATTGCTCGGACTGTGGGATGAATGAGGATTTTGATTGTGTTGAGGAGGTGAGGAGTTTCTTTTAGCCTGGAAGTGAGGATTGCGAGTTTGTGTGGACACTGTGGTGTGCCCATGGGTCATGCTTTGGTGTTGGACGTTACATGCTTGTTGCTTTTTTGGGTTGAACTAGTGTCATGTGTAGTGAGACACGTCATGATTGACCGGATATAATTTAATTGGAATGCAGGTTTGCACACTTTCTGCCGGGCGTTGGACAAGCGAGGTATTCTGCCCTGGGGGCCCTGTAGTAGACCGCACAATTTGTGGCTGTCCACGTGAATTTACGGATATTGACATTTATGTTGTTGTTGTTTTGCCCCAATAAGTGTTTAATTAACGAGTCAGTGTTTTTAAAGTCAGATGCTTATTGTGATCAGTAAATACCTAGATACGAATAACCAATCATTTGTCTCATTGTATATAGCAGTGAAATCCATGTAATTAGAAGTATAAACCGATGTTACAAATGGTGAATTGCTTTGATATTTTTTTTGTCTTTGCTGTGAAATGGTATTGCAATAACAATGCTTTGATGACTTAGTACATGATGCAAATTTTTATGTAATTAGATTAATGATTGTAAACAGTATAATACTAATAGGATTGCTTGTTTGAGATTGTTACTTGTATGACCCAACTGTGATTCCATACCCCTACATGTTGAGTAGAATCTAGCGGAAGAGGGGGGGAGGGTATGTCAAGGGTATGAGTATCACTGTTGTTATGTGTAGATGATAGTTTTCATGATTGCTTGGGAAAGATGTTGAGTCTAAATCTTGTGACAATTAAAAAAAACAACACACCTTTTTATAAAGAATCCCTACCTGGGACCGCCTCTATTTGGGCCCGCCCCTAACTGGGCACGCCCCGTAAATAATCCCAACCCACCCAGGCCCGCCCCCACATAGCTTTAATGCAAACGTCTAAATTTTGACACTTTGTTTTAAAAGTTGTATTATTCACATCATGACTGCATCAAAGTGGCATTTCTTAATATCTTCTGGGTCTATAATTCTATGATTTTCCTAAAATGTTTTTGAATATTAATTAAAGTTATTTTTGAAAATTCTTAAAAGTTTCAAATGATTGTATAAGATTATACACCATATTTTGTTTAAAATTCCAAATCTCTACCAGAAGTCTTACGCTGTACTTCAAGCGTCTATGTAAATTGTTTCATCTTGGAAAAACGTGGTAATTATATATTTTGTTGTCATAACGTGGCAAACATAGGTTATGTTTTGAGATGACTTTTATTGGTAGGTATATGTGGATAGCACTTTTATACGTTTGTAACCTTCTCGTCTCTAGGGATAGCCCTTGTTTGATTTTATTATTTGCTTGTGTGTAGAGATAACTCGCGTATGAATGTATGACCTGCTTGTGTCTAGGGATACATCTCGTATGATTGTATGACCTGCTTATGTCTAGGGATACATCTCGTATGACCTGCTTGTGTCTAGGGATACATCTTTTATGATTGTATGACCTGCTTGTGTCTAGGGATACATCTCGTATGATTGTATGACCTGCTTGTGTCTAGGGATACATCTCGTATGATTGTATGATCTGCTTGTGTCTAGGGGTACATCTCGTATGATTGTATGACCTGCTTGTGTCTATGGATACATCTCGTATGATTGTATGACCTGCTTGTGTCTAGGCATACATCTCGTATGATTGTATGACCTGCTCGTGTCTAGGTATACATCTCGTATGATTGTATGACCTGCTTGTGTCTAGGGATACACCTCGTATGATTGTATGACCTGCTCGTGTCTAGGTATACATCTAGTATGAATGTATGACCTGCTTGTGTCTAGGGATACATCTCGTATGATTGTATGACCTGCTTGTGTCTAGGGATACATCTCGTATGATTGTATGACCTGCTTGTGTCTAGGGATACATCTCGTATGATTGTATGACCTGCTTGTGTCTAGGGATACATCTCGTATGATTGTATGACCTGCTTGTGTCTAGGGATACATCTCGTATGATTGTATGACCTGCTTGTGTCTAGGGATACATCTCGTATGATTGTATGACCTGCTTGTGTCTAGGGATACATCTCGTATGATTGTATGACCTGCTTGTGTCTAGGGATACATCTCGTATGATTGTATGACCTGCTTGTGTCTAGGGATACATCTCGTATGATTGTATGACCTGCTTGTGTCTAGGGATACATCTCGTATGATTGTATGACCTGCTTGTGTCTAGGGATACATCTCGTATGATTGTATGACCTGCTTGTGTCTAGGAATACATCTCGTGTGATTGTATGACCTGCTTGTGTCTAGTGATACATCGTGTATGATTGTATGACATGCTTGTGTGTAGGGATACATCTCGTATGATTGTATGACCTGCTTGTGTCTAGGGATACATCTCGTATGATTGTTTGACCTGCTCGTGTCTAGGTATACATCTCGTATGATTGTATGACCTGCTTGTATCTAGGGATAAACCTCGTATGATTGTATGACCTGCTTGTGTCTAGGGATACATCTAGTATGAATGTATGGCCTGCTTGTGTCTAGGGATGCATGTCGTATGATTGTATGACCTGCTTGTGTCTAGGGATACATCTCGTATGATTTTATGACCTGCTTGTGTCTAGGGATACATCTCGTATGATTGTATGACCTGCTTGTGTCTAGGGATACATATCGTATGATTGTATGACCTGCTCGTGTCTAGGTATACATTTCGTATGATTGTATGACCTGCTTGTGTCTAGGGATACACCTCGTATGATTGTATGACCTGCTTGTGTCTAGGGATACATCTAGTTTGAATGTATGACCTGCTTGTTTCTAGGGATACATCTCGTATGATTGTATGACCTGCTTGTATCTAGGGATACATCTCGTATGATTGTATGACCTGCTTGTGTCTAGGGATACATCTCGTATGATTGTATGACCTGCTTGTATCTAGGGATACATCTCGTATGATTGTATGACCTGCTTGTATCTAGGGATACATCTCGTATGATTGTATGACCTGCTTGTGTCTAGGGATACATCTCGTATGATTGTATCACCTGCTCGGAAAATGATCCTTAATTCAGCTGTAAACTTGGGGTGTTTTCTTACACTCAGGCAAATACGGCAATAGGCAACCAGGCGATATTAATTGTAAAAATAACCTTATTAGTCTTCACCACACAAACATCCAAAGTAAAGAGAACATTGTTCATCTTAATAATTATAATAATAATAAACTTTATTTCAAAAGCACGGTACGTAGTCTAGTATATTAAAAGACAAATGAAACAATCTATAATAGACCTCATTGAAATACAAAATGCAACATTACAAAACTATATACGAGAATACCCATTCTATGTCTTTCATATCTTGCAACCTTAAACAACACAGACCAATACACTTCTACAAGATAATATCAAGTTTTTCAATATCATACCTAGCAGGTGTTTGTGAGATTAATATGTCTTTAAATCAGTTTTGAAAGACTGAAGTGACTGGCTACTTCTGAGAGTTATAGGCAAAATTTTTGGGACAGCAAATGCGAAAGTGCGCCCCTCATAGAGTCTCAATTGGAACACGTGGCATTGAGAGTTTGCCTCCATCAGATGAGCGCAATTGTCAAATTAATACATACCGCGTCAGCAGCGCTGTAACATAGGACGGTGCCATGTAATGCAAGCAGCGTTTGGACATCATTGCTTTTTTATACTGTATGCGAGCACGGACCGGCAGCCAATGTAACTCTCTCAGAAGTGTTTTAGTGTGATCAAATTTGCATTTTCAAAGAACAATGTGAGCGGCACTATTCTGTGCTATTTGAATTTTATCTCAAGAGCGTAGCTGGAAGACACACCATAAGAACATTCTGTAGTCCATGCGTGATAGCAAACATAACCCGATTTGATGCATCTAACGTTAAGAAAGGTCTTATATGACTAATTATGCGCAGCTCTAGAAAATTCACATTAAAAAGCATGTTAATGTGGTTTTACATAGATAGTGTTCTGTCTAAGTAGACACCCAGCTTTCACACTTTTTGAACAAACTCAATCTATATACCTGAGAGGGTAAGGGTTTGTGTGTTATTTATATATAATAGCTTTTTATTGGTAGCAATGGGGATCAACTCGGTCTTTCCATCGTTCAATTTAAGCTTGTTTGTAGCCATCTTGTGCTTAACTGACTCCATTGTCTTCTATGTCATACTTAAAATCTGTGTTAGGGATCTGAGAATGGAACACTGGTTTCTGGAATTGGGTATCATCCGCAAACATGTGATATAGCATATTAAACTGCTTGATCATTGAACCCAGGGGCTGAACGTACATATTGAAAAGCACCGGGCCTAGGACCTAGCACTGGGGTACTACGAATTCAATGATAGTTTGCTTTGTGGTCAAGCCGTTTGAGATCATTGGACCCGATTTGTTAGATACGAGCGAACCATCTCAGGACAGCATCGGTGAAACCGAACGTATTTTCCAGCCGTTGGATCAGTATGCCGTGGTCAAGCGTACTGAACACTACCAATAGATCAAGTAACGTCAAACTAAAGCGATATTTTTCCCTCACCACAAGAGGACAGAAGGTCATTTACGAAGCGCAACCTGTCTCGGTAGAGTGATTCACTGACTGGAAAGGCTCAAACAAGTCACACACCAAATGAGGTAATTCGGGAGGTGGCGGAGAATGATTTTCTCCAGAATCTTAGATATAAATGTTAGATTAGAGAAGGGGCGATAATTTCCCAACACATTCGGGTCGATTTCACCTTCTTTAGCTGTGGAGCTACAACCGCCTCTTTAAAAGAGGATGGAACAATACCAGATTTTAGTGGTTCATTTATTTTTATATATTGCATCCCTATTGGAAGAGATCGAATGTGAAAGTAAACTCGCTTTTAATAACCCACCATGATGTAGAACTAACTTATTTAGCTTTTGAATAACAATTAAATGTATTTCATAAACGTTATCTCATTGTTTTTTTTAAACATACATAAAAAAGTGGGAAAATAAAATAAATCCGTTAGAAAAAAGTTTTTAAAAAACTTTTTGGGGAATTATTTTATTTTAAAGACCGTTTTACAAATTAAAAATATTTTCCACAAAATCTAACACATGTCTAACTCTATATATAAATATATTAACAAAACTATAATTATCTCCCTTAAAAAAATGTTTGCATATCCTTTTCTGTTTTTTTTTTTTAATTGTTAAGAAAAAAAGAATATTTAAATAAAATTGAATGATGCAACAGTAATGCACTGCAGTTGTGAGAACTCTGATTTATTCTATACAGTAAATTTTTTTGGAAAGCATGTTTAAAAAAAAAAATATTGTTATTCAATATTTATATGTACTAGTTGAAATAGGGCTGTCAACTTACATAGTGAGTTTGGAGACATGGTGTTCTTTTATTCTATACAGTAAATTTTTTTGGAAAGCATGTTTAAAAAAAAAAATATTGTTATTCAATATTTATATGTACTAGTTGAAATAGGGCTGTCAACTTACATAGTGAGTTTGGAGACATGGTGTTCGATTGTTTTACTTTGGACTAGTTAAATTAGTGCTGTAAACTTACATTAATGCTGTAAACTTACACAGCGAGTTTTGAGTTATTGAAATTGATTGTTTCAGTTTAATACATTTTAATACTTAACATTAAATTGAAATGAACCTGTAAATTATATTGTTTTAATTCTGTCGGTCTCGTTTTTTTAAATATTGTTAAGTATGTAGATTGTGTATTGTCATTAAACACATTCTTTTTGCTCGAGACTTCAAGACTGACAAGTTGTGATTAATATCTGGTTATTTCTATTTGTTGTATTAGTTTTAGGAAACATTCTTCTGGATTGGCTTAAAAATTGTGTCAAAGTTTATGGAAATGGCAATGTGTAATTTATTTGAAGAACGTTATAGCAGTTTGACATTTCAAATAAATATTTCATCAAATAAAATTGAGAAATGTTACATTATTTTTACACGATTTGAAGGAAGTTTTTGTAAACACTTGATGTTTTCTTTACCAAATTATGCCAATAATATTCGATTGATGAAAATGATTAGTTTTTAAAACCAATAAAACTGCTCAGAACTATCTACACACATTTTTTTT